>JAXGGA010003441.1:0-102469 GCA_038373865.1 Uloborus plumipes
AGCTGTTTTTTCCAGTGTTATTTTTTAGCGAAGAATCTCTTACCAGAAACTTTTTATTGTCAAGAATCTTTTAGCTTGAATTCGAAGCTTTTTTTTCTTCAGTAACTAATACAGTAATTTTTTTCGTTATCACGTTTTCTTCCAAAAAATCTTTTCGAAAAAACTATTCTGAAAGTTTAGATTTTACTTAATTTTGCGATTTGGTTTTATTATATAGTTAATTACAACATAAAAATGCAACATATTTGTGCATTAAACTACAAACATATTACTCGCTAACATGTTTGTGTAGCAAAATGATGCCAAGTGCTTTTCAGTCTTTGTTAATTTTTAGAGTAGCACCCATGCACACAGCATTTTGTTATTATCCAGAGCAATATGGTAAATATCGAAAAGATAATGGGACTTGAGTTTATAAATTGTGTTGAAATTAAACGATTAAGATATCAAATGTTAATGAAGCTTTATTTTTTATCAATTGTTTTTTTTTCTTTTACATTAAGGTTACATTTTAAAACATAATTAATCCATCTTTCTTAACTTACAGGAGAACATTAGGAAGCAGGAGAAGGGGACCAGCCTAGGTCGCAGTTCCGAGAACTCGTTAAGGGGGAGGGTTGCCAGGAGTCTCTGACCTACCTCTGCTTCTATGTACCTTGTGTAAAACTTGCTTGAATTCAGAGCCACATTTTACACCTAGATCGGGTATTCCTCCATTTCGGGGTACCTCCCATATTCATATGTAATAGATTTTTTCCATTTCTGTATTTACACTACTCTTTGTAATTACTCTTGTGTACTTATGACAATAAAATATTTTTTTGTTTAATTATAGTATTTTTTGTAACATCCATAGATCCAAGAGATACATATTTTCAACTTTTGCCTAAGCGTGTTTCAATTAACGTGAAAGTTCAACTATACTGCCTAGGCATATTTTCTCACTTAAATTTTTGATTTTATTAATCTAAAAGACAGTTTAAAAATAGTTATTTTTTTAGCAAGTTTCTTCTGTACAACATGTTTCAGACATAAAAATTAAATTGTACAAACTTTTAGGGGTGTTAGAGGGGCCATAAGAAGCAAGAATCGCACAGGAAAATAAGGTAGCAGACGCAACGCTAACGTGCTACGTACACCCAAACTATAAAAGTTTGTGAGAATGGCTTGTTTTGCGTCACTCGGTTATTGTGTAATTTCGGGGGCATGTAAGACTGGCAGGCAGCATAATGTCAACAACCCCTTTAAACCTATCTTAAAAACTGAGAAATTGGGAAAAATCTTCATTGTGTATTAAATTTGCTTTTTTTTTTTTTTTGCATCCACCTGTTTCTGGTTCGTACACTGCAAAAAAAAAATCCATCAAACTTACGGGGGGAAAAAAAATCCGTCAAATTTACGGAAAAAAACTGGCAGCCTAGGCTGCCAGTTTTTTTCCGTTTATTTAACAGAAATCTTCCGTAATTTTTTAACAGACTCTCCATTTTTTAACGGAATATCTCTGTAATTGCAACAGTTTTTAACCGTTTTTTTAACAGATTTTCTCCGTAAAGTGATGAAATCAACCTGTTATAAAAACGGTTAAAAACTGTTGCAATTACAGAGATATTCCGTTAAAAAACGGAGAGTCTGTTAAAAAATTACGGAAGATTTCTGTTAAATAAAGGGAAAAAAACTGGCAGCCAGGCTGCCAGTTTTTTTCCGTAAATTTGACGGATTTTTTTTTACAGTGTATTTGACTTTCAGATTTGAACAATTTTTCGTTCAACTTTGAACCGTTCAAACAACCTGTCCCCCGTTAACAACTTTTGAGTAAACAATCCGATTTGAACATTTTTTTTTCTTTTGTTCTAATAATCTCGGCGAGGATAAATAATTCTCATATTTAATATTTTGGTTTGAGCCCTTTTTTGTTCAACTTTGAACCGCTCAAACAACTGGTCCCCCGCTAATTACTTTTGAGTTAAACAGTCTGATTTGAACAAACTTTTTTTGTTAGAAAGATCTCGGCGAGGACAATTAATTCTCATGTGTGACTTTTCAAATTGCCCCCCACCCCCACCCCCCACGTACCCATTATCTTTCGGATGAATATTTTACCAAATTTGAAATTTGAAATTGGCAAACGGGAAAGTAGGCTCGTTCAGTTCCGGACGGAACCACTTGTTTAATATTTGATTTTTTGCCCTAAACGAAAGATCTGATTTTGTTGGACATTGCCGCTAGTAAATAATTAAATTGCAAAGATGTGCTCACAAAATAAAGAATGAAGACGAAATTAATTCTCATTTGTATACGAATTATATATAGGTTATTTTATAATTTATTTATATAACATGTTACAGTTTATTTATATAACATGTTTATATACATGTTTATTTATATACATGTAATCAGAGGAGATTAACAAAAAAAAAAATTAAATTAAAAAAATCGGTTCCTGGGAAAGTTTCTCAAACAAAGACCTGACTCTTAACCCTTCACTGCACGATTTTTATATTTTCATGAAAAAAGTCATATGTTACCTTTTAATAACTCTGAGTTCAGGAAAAATGAAGAAAAAAATTTATCTTCAAAAGGTGCACCAAAAATGATGTTTTAATTGTTTGTTCCACATATGGCACAAAGCACATAGCATATGCTTTGTATACCGATAAGTGTAATAATCTACAATGTGTTTTGTGCCATAAGTGGTACAAACAAATTTGCCACTATGTGTATTAAAACATTTTTAGAACAAAGGAAATAATGACTAAACACACTTCTAACGGAAATGCAGACACTCTTTTTTTCAAAAGAAAGAACTGTAATACCTAGACTAGTGCAACTAACTAGTGCATAAACATCACACTAAACTGTTATAGCAATGTTCCAGAAGGGGCGTAAAACTCAGTTTAACTGCATTTAAAAAGTCATTGGAATATATGAGGGTTTATTTGGTTTGTGCCAGATCTGGCACACCGTGCAGTGAAGGGTTAAGGTAAACCATTCAAAAGTCTTACGTGTGTGACAGCTTTTAAAGAGCCTCGTTAAAACGTTTCTGCCGAATGGATGAAGATGTACGTCAGGTTACAGGTGTTATGTATCAAGTTAATTTATGATATGAGATAGTTTTCTTTTAGTCCCCTAATTAGACCTTGGGGGGAAACTTTTCTATCTTTTGCCTTACGTGTGTGACCAAAAAAAAGTAACCTGCATATTTTGAGGGGTTAAAAACTTATGAAACACTTCATTACAAAAAATATGAGATATAATCATACTAAAGGATCTACGTTCATGATATTTGATAGTTTTTCCAAAAAAAAATTGATTATTAGATGAAAAAAAATCTCTGACATTTTTTCACTAAAAATGCATTTTTTTTTAAATGTGTCTCAATGTTATTAAACAAGGCTAAAATATGAGAAAAGAAAAATTTTATCTTAAAATTGATGCTGGAATCGAAAAGAGTAGATATTTTTTTGTCAAAAAATAAGGTTTGTTTTTGTATTATGGGGGAAAAAATTTTGGTGTGTTAGGACCACTTTTCGTGGAATTGCCCTAAAACGCAATTGATTGCACTGTTTCACTTCATTTTTATATTCCTTTGTAAAATATTCAGTGTTCCTTTGAATACGCATATTGAGTCATAATATGTGTCGCTTGTAAACTTACTTAGAGGAACCATCTCAACTAAATCATAATATCTGCTCTAAAGAGACAAAACTTGTTCTTAATTTTAAAACAAAAGATTCTTCTGAGTTCCCGGACTGAGCGAAATAAACTGAAACATCATCTTAGACATTTTGAGAAACATAACCCTTCAATAAAAATTTCAACATTTTACAATTGGTACTAAATACCGCATAATACATTCAAGGAAAACTTAATTCATTTTATTAATCAATTTTTCAGAACTTATTAAATTTGTTTCAGAATAAAAACCGAGCAAAACATCAACAAGCTTTTTTGAGATATGTCCTGCTAAATATTATAAATACTGCTTAGTTTATAAATATATTATATTACCTAACTCATTTAAAGCCATTTTGGAATATTTATTGTAACTTTCATCGAAAATTAACCACAACACAATTTTCCGAAATTCATTAATGACTTTTCCTTTAATACAACCGGTAAATAACGCTCTTTTATACTTTCAGCTCTCACTTCTGAATTCGTGAATTCTGTATTAATGCTGCTGCATTTTTTTTTTTTTTTTTGCTATATTTATAGTATTTTATAATTTTGTCTATTTAAGGACTTACTAAAGTTTTGTTTTTTTTCTTTCTTGCTCTTTTCTATTTTAATGCATGCTTTGATTATTTAAGAACTTACTTGTCTGTTTAAGAGCTTACTTTAATTATATATTATCTTTTCCTTACTTGCTCTTTTCTATTTCTATTTTAATGGATGCTTTAAGTTGCTATATTTTATGTTGCGTATATTTTCATATTATGCTCTTTTTTTTTTTTCGATCCTTTATCCTCGAATTTCGAAGACTTTTATCGCAGGTATATTTTTCGTAATTTTATTGCAATATATATATATATATATATATATATATATATATATATATATATATATATATATATATATTAGGGTGATGCTTAAAAGACCCAAAAATATTTTTTGTTTATTTTATCTTGGGTCACCCTCCCATTTTGTTCTACCCTATAAGAAGAACTTAAATTAATTTTTTGATATTTGTTTAGAAAAATTTAAAGATCGCTACTAAAGATTAAAAAATCTAACATTTTCCCAAAAACTCGATTATTTAAAAAAAAAATTGTATTTATTATAAAATTATATTTTTTTACATAATACAAACTAAAATGAGGTTTTAAGTCCATATATGTTACCCAAAGCTAATTTTCTATCATATGTATCTTACGATTTAATTTCGGGATGTGAACAAACAGGAGGAAAATTAGACAAAAAACATAGATTTTTACAAAATTTCTTAAATTGTCACAATTTTTCAAAAACCCATTACAGAATTAATATAAGCTTACATTAGTTGTTTCGAGTCCTCACAAAATTTTTGAATCTTAATTAACACGTAAAAAACTCATTATGCAGACAGCAAAGTTGCTTTTTGTAGTTCAGGAATTTTGTCTGAAGGACTTCAGAGGAAGCAAAATATACTGCTTCTGGTCTTCATCTAGGGTCAGTATTTTGTTGTCCTCTTGGATTAAGGACACCCCTCTCTCCCTGCGGTATCATTGACAACCTTAAATTTTGTTAGCTACTGTCTCCTTACTTTTAATATTTTCCTTGTCTTTGATCCAGTCTTCGACTTTTTTCTTGAAGAAATCGGAGCTCAATCCGATAATAGAATAGAATTGTTTGGTGTTACTAGTGACAAAATCTTCCAGATTTTTATTATCAATGTTTTCAATGTCTACATTAATTCTTTTCGGGAAAAAATCAGCTCCTTATTTCTTTAGAGCTTCCACCATTTTCTTCTTAGTTTTATTTCATATTTTGTCTTCAAAAAATGAAAAGGCGATAAGTTCCTCTGAGACATACCATAAATGGCCACATACTTTATTTATTGCTTTTCTAGTTATGACAGGGTTTACATCCTCATACTTCTTTAAATCTTTAAGGAGTTCTAAGTCCTTTCTTATGGCTGAACAAGCGGATGGAGCTTGGAACCAATACTTAATGTAGATTAAGACTGTAAAAATACAGATTTCTTGCAAACCTTTTTCCTCATGTTTTGTCAATCTGAATTGTTCTCAAAACAAG
Source organism: Uloborus plumipes (assembly GCA_038373865.1). NCBI lineage: Eukaryota > Metazoa > Arthropoda > Arachnida > Araneae > Uloboridae > Uloborus > Uloborus plumipes. The sequence continues at coordinate 5,734 of JAXGGA010003441.1, forward strand.
AGTATTTACAGAGAGTAGAAAGACTTTGCCATCCAACGCTACATGCTAGCTAGAGCATTTCCTTATCCATTTTTTGCTCGAGTAGAATATATGCCCCTTTCCCAGACCCGGTATTAGATGCGGTTGTGTCGAAACTCCTATTTTTTACTTTATTGGGTAAACTTCATGAAAGGAGGGATTCATAAACTGCTGATGCAATTTTTTCACCTTCACAAGACTCAAGTTTTGGAATGCAGAGAAGCTGATCCACCCCTTTACCAGAAAGTAAAACTGGAAGTCATATTACGTCCGTTTTCTTGCAGAAACTGCAGGCACTTTACAATTTACCATAAATAACAGTAATAAAATTATGAAAAACAAAAATTGCGAGTCCTAGGCCTAAATAAGTTAATCTGAAGTCTGTTAAAAGCAGCCAAAACAAGTAATATAACCTTCCAGTATAATTTATTTATTCATAAGTTTTTTGCTTACATATAATTCCCACAAATAAAAACTCTTACTTACCAAACTTATTATTCACTTTAAAAAAAACACAGAAAATAAATCACTCTTAATAATTTAAGCGAAATACACTGTTTTGAAGGTTAGACAAACTGCACACACCTGCACTGATCATAGACACTAACAAGCAGTGACAGGCTCTTTAAGTTGGTGGGAGAGAGAGAGAGGGGGGGGTAGTCTAGACTGGAGGGGGGCGTGTGTGGTTAGATTGGAGACTCCCTGGCATAAAAATAAAGTGTTAAGTGATATAAGGTTTTTTTTTTTGATATATTAAAAATTACGATTGAAAATTACATTGAACTTTAACATTTTCCATGAAATTTAAAGCCTGGTAGCGACCCCTAAAACTTAATGAAATCCAACAAAATTTTAGTTAACTCCATTTTACATATGAGAGATCAAAATGGGAGAGTGAACCGTTGATTTTTTAACTTTCATTTTTAAGCATCACCCTAATATATATATATATATATACATAGGCGTAGCGTGACCAAAAGTTTTGGGGGGGCATAGGTCTCGAATTTTTGGAGTGCAGGCGGAACCTTTGTCCCTTAGATTTTTCGTTAGCGGAAAATTCGTTTTTACCTTTCCGATGAATTATGCACACAATTAATCTAACTTTTTTTTTCTCAGTTACCAGTTACTATCAGGGCAGATTTAGATTCAACGGGGCCCTTAGCCCGTAAAGTGCCCCCATGAAGCCCCTGTTGTTTTTCCGAAAACAGGGGTAGCAAAAAGGACCTTTATTTTATTTATTTATTTATTTTTTTTCAATTTTTTTTTTTTTTTTTTTTGTGTCTTTTTCGCTGAACACAATCTCCCACCATCATGCCTTTTCTCTCTTTTTAATGCCCTCGCTGTCTTTTCTTTATATTTTTTGAATTGACTTAGTAGCAGGATGGATATCAGAAGAGTGATGCAATCATCCTTTTTTAAGTGGGGTATAGAGTTCTCAATATCACGGGGGTCCGGGGGATTCTCCCCCGGGAGAAATTTTGAAAATAGATAAAAAATTCGGCATTTTGAGGCCTTATTTGAAGTAATTGAGATGACAAAAATATGAGAAAAAAGAGGCAAACAAACACTTTTATAGTTAACCATCGATCTAAATAAAATCGATTTGCGTTTTGACAAATCGTTGACGATAATCGATAAGTAATCGAAGCGTGAGAGAGGAGGGAAGGGAGAGAAAAATACTATGCATGAAAAATTTCTGAAATGAGGAATACTTCATAAAGTTATTTTAAGAGTAAAACTAAAAATCTCATGTGATCTAGCGGTTGGGAACACTGTCTTTGACCCTAAAGACCGAACTCGATATCTAAGATGGGAAGAAACAGACTACTTATTCCAAAAAAAAAGAGAGACAGAGGAAAATAATAGTCGTGCAAAACACACTCATTAAAATTATAAAAACACAAATTAAGCGAAATAATAGCAAACAATTAAAAACATTTAAATTGTAGCTTTCAAAAAAAAGAATACAGCAACATATTAGTTAAAATAAACTTTTTTATTAAATTTTTGCAAATTATCAGCCAGGAAAAAGTCATATTACAATGATACAACTTGAAAATATTAAAAAATGAGTTTGAAAAAAAAAAAAGCAAACTGTACCGATTTTATAAATATAAGCCTAAGTATTCTTGCTTGCCATAGCATTTAAGCGAAACGTTTATAAATCAAGTTTAGTTTGAGACAAGAGTTATGCATTCAGATTAAATACTCCTACGGGCGCTTTTCCACTTACCGACACGACAGCGATAAATCGTGCATGATTGTCGTCCTCCGACATTGGCGCACGCAAAATGCATTAAAATATGCCATGCGCTTTTCCATCTCCCGATTCCATGACGATTGTGCCGTCTCCGACCGAACGCTGTCGTTTGTCGTCCCATTCGTGTCGGATGGTATCCGTCTCGCCTTTAAAATCGGGACGACGATCAATCATCTATTTACTATCTTCGAAGGAGCAACAAATAGCAATGGCGTTCAAATTTGACATCTTTGCATTAATAAAATAAACGCTTATATTCGCAGACGATAAATAAAACATGCAGCAATGAAATAATGTTATTCTATCAATGTTTTGTTTCATTATTGTTGCTCAAACGATCTAATTGCTTCGAAAACGCTCAGATTTTTATTTTGATAGCGTTGACGCCGCAGAGAGATAAATGGCAAATTTATTCGTCAAGACGTGTCATTTTAAAGCTCCAAAATGTAATGAAGCGATGGTGTTCAACGAAGAGCCGATTCACAACGAAACATATTTTTTTTTTTTTTTTAGTAACAGCGAAATGGAGATGCACTCGCTTAGTACTGAAGAGCATTACAACTACGAAAACAAAACGAAACTATAATATTGCGAGATTGCGTCGACCAACTCTATCATGGCGAACTATGGCGAACTGCGGACAAAATTTTAAAAAGTTCTATGGCAACCCTTCGGTAGCGCTTGGCGAATATTCGCTATTCATCGCTTTGCGGCGTCAGCAGATAATAAGCGTTTCGTTCTTAGTAAGCAAGGTGGGAATGTTTTTTTAAGTTGTGAATATTAGACACTCATATCGTCTCTTCATTTGTTTTCTTTTTCTGCGGAAGTAAAGTAAACATAGCAGTCGTAGTCTGTTAAATGGAGGAGCTATAATGATTTACGTGTGATCACAGTGCTGTCTCGAAAAGAAATGCGGTGGAAAATGGCCCGTTCAGAGAAACGATATCGTTTGAGTGGAAAAACGGTGCTGAAGACGACACGACACCGTACTTATCGTTGCAGTATTACCGTCCGACTTTCGTCGTTGTCGTGTCGTCAACACTTCTCTAAATTATTATTTTAGTAATGCCACACACATGGAGAAGGTTACAATAAAATGTGACCCCCAGAAAGGGAACGGGGGAGGGGGAAAAACATCCCCTGAGGCCTTGCATTTAACAATACTGGCAATCCCAAGGACTGTTTTAGGCAAAAAAAAAAATCTTTCAGACAGTAATTTTGGCTCATAAATGGAAATAATCTTTCTTGTGATTTTCGTCACCAAATTTCGGGAAAATTTTGGTGCCGAACACTGAAAATTGCGACAGAGAGCCGGAATTCCTCCGTGCCCCCCCCCCCTGCTTCACCTACACCTGGGTAATAATTCAAAGATAAAATGAAGGAAAATAACTGCAAATGATATTCTGACGATTAGTTTCGGTCTGATTTCGGAAAATTTCAGGTTTCAAAGAAAAAATTTCCAACAAGTTGGGGGGGCACGTGCCCCCCTGTGCCCCCCCGACGCTACGCTTATGTATATATATATATATATATATATATATATACATATATATATATATATATATATATATATATATATATATATATATATATATATATATATATATATATATATATATATATATATATATATACCCAGCAAGCAAAATTTCTTGCATCAACCTTGACAGATCTTGACATTGAACTGACAGCGTCAATATTGCACAATTTTGTACTGCATATAGATTGCATACAGATTTAAAAATCAATAATGCTATAACAACACGTGTGTAATATTACATACATCTTAACATATCAACACTGAAACGTGCTGTAAAATCAACATTGCACACATGTTGTCAGCATCAAGATTTTATAGAATTTGTTGAACTGGAGCACTGATTTCACGCTGCCGCCAGCAGCAATTTATTGATGCTTCAAAGGCAGAGCCCACCCTGACATTCGACTGACATAATAAGGCTGCATTCACCTTGACAGTCAACATTGAGGCAAGGAGAGTAACATAACATTCGCGCACAATAGGAGAGAAGCGCATGCGCGGATTTTACACCCGGCATTCCGATTTTTTCCTTCAATGCGAAGCGAGCGCTGCACGTGGGGACGTGGATATGATTTAGGCTTCTTTAAAATTCGGTTGCTTCATTGTTGTGTGCAATATTATTGCTTTTTATTTGTGATCCTATTACTGCATTTATTCAATGACGCGGCAATACAATCCATATCGCGATCGATTAGCGATCAATTGCAGAAATGGGTGACAATAAAGATTTTTGTTTCTAAACGTGGCTGACAACAAGGGATTACACGCAAAGATTTTATCATAATTACTCTTCAAGCTCACGAGTAAGCAAAATTTTATTCATTAACTATTGATGTTATTCTTTAAGATAAATTGATTTTTTGTCTAAACAGTATTTTTAAAGCTGACATCAATCTATAGAATGTAACTTGAATTTTATGTTGATTATCTCGGTGCAATTAATGCTCCTCAATTAATTCTAATTAGGCATTTTATGTCTTTGTAGTAAATAAAAGAATCATAAATTTAAGAATAAATCAATATATAAGAAGTCTATGAATTTTAAGATGTTTAGTTAATCCAAAATCAATGAAGTAATTCTCATTATACTCAATTAAATTGTAAATTGTACAAAAAAATTACTTTATGTGACTCTCCATGTCAGCTTTAGAAACGTCCTTAAGCTAAAAAAAATAATAATTCATCTTGAAGAATAAAAGGAATAGTTAAAGAATGGAATTTACTTCCTGAATTTGAAGTGAAAATAACAAAGAAATAATAAGAATAAATAAAAAAGAAACACCCTGCAAACGTACTGATTTTGCACTGCATAACAATACGTGTGCAGGGTGACAAAAGCTGCATACAGACTAATTTCACACTGTCATATCAGTGTATCCTGCCATTTCAATGTTAAGATAATGTGTATGCAGGATTACAATAGCAACCACTTCTTGCATGCAGATTGATTTCACACTGCTATGGCAGCAATTTGATGCTCCAAAGGCAGAGCCCACCCTGCCATTCGACTGACATAAGGCAGCATACACCTTGACAGTAAACATTGGGGCAAGGCGCTGACAGCTCTTAGAGAGTAACATAACATTATTCAGGCAGTATTTAGGCAAGATTAGATTGGCTGACGCGTTAACCTGTATGCAATCCTGAGGCAAGATATTTTGCTTGCTGGGTATATATATATATATATATATATATTTTAATTACCAAGCGCTATTTGTTGCAGTTTAATATTAATTGCAAATTATGTATGGAAGTTAAATAAATTAGCTCTCTAAGTGTCGAAAATACATCAAATTTTACGCATTTATTGCCGTATCATAATAAAGCAGCTGACTTATTGGTAGCCGACCTCTTATGAAACATACAAAGTTAATATTTTGACCGCTACTCCTGCTCTCTTTTGATTAGGCAGCACATTCCCATGTTTGTTCTTTTTATATGTTTAAATTGTTTTTCAAATTTTCAAATGTTTCTCAAAATTTTCTAAAGTTTTTAAAATTTCAAATTTTTTATATCCTGTTAATTTTGTTTATTCCAATCTGCACATTTTCGACGCTTAGAGAGGTATTTTATTTAAATTCGATATATATATATATATATATATATATATATATATATATATAATATATATATATATATATATATATATATATATATATATATATATATATATATATATATATATATATACAGGGTGTCCACTCCAATCGTGGACCAATAGCTAATTTCTAAACCGTTAGAGATAAGCATATAGTTGATTTAGGAAAAAATCTCCAAATTATGAAAGGAATTTTGGGTCTATCCAATGTTTTTCAAAAAATCAAATTTTGAAAGAGTTACGAAATTTAAATTTTTATACAGCCCCCTAGTCCTATCAATCATATTTAGTAAAACATTCTTGACACTGTAACGTTTAAAACTAAAAAAAAATCACTCTTCTATCACAAAAATTGACCGAATTATGACGTTTTGAAAAATCAAGATTTTGCATTATTTCATGACGTCATCGAGCGATCGCTTAAGGGACCGTATGCGAAATCCTTCAAAATCTTGATTTTTCGAAACGTCATAACTCGGTCAATTTTTGTGATAGAAGAGTGATTTTTTTTTAGTTTTAAACGTTACAGTGTCAAGAATGTTTTACTAAATATGATTGATAGGACTGGGGGGCTGTATGAAAATTTAAATTTCGTAACTCTTTCAAAATTTGATTTTTTGAAAAACATTGAATAGACCCAAAATTCCTTTCATATTTTGGAGATTTTTTCCTAAATCAACTATATGCTTATCTCTAACGGTTTAGAAATTAGCTATTGGTCCACGATTGGAGTGGACACCCTGTATATATATATATATATAGTAGTATAGTAGCGTAGCTAGGGGGCCCAGCGCCCGTGGCGAACTTGAAAAATTGCACCCCCCTAGAGGTCGCTCTGATTTGAGGTCACGGTGACCTCCCAAAATGCTCTTACTAAAAAAATTTTGATTTATTTATTCCAAAAATTTGCAGATAATGTTGCAATCTTTTTTTCATTTTTTCTTTCTTTCAGCATTTTTAACAATGCTCAGTGTTCCCCCTCATGCTATGTGTGCATGATACGTCTGCTTTTTCGCATTATTGGGTAAAATTCTTTTTTTTTTTCAATTTTTTTGTTCAATTTGAGAATTTTTATCTTTCCAACAATTTTAGTTTGGGGCGTTCCTATCTTTCCCCATCATTTCACGTAAATTCAAAAAACAAATAATTCTTGAAATTCGTTATTTAACATAGTGCGTTTTATTTTCCACACAGCTGCTTTCATTTTAAATAGAATTTGTTTTAAAACACTAGAAGAACGTATAAAATAAACATAATTTGTGCATTTTTAATGAAAATCAAAGCTATTGTAATTAGGAAAACAAAGAAAATATAAAAATCATAGTTAGTCTGAAATTGGCTTAATAAATACGACTTCTATCATACAGGCAAAATAAAAGTTCGCTATTTTAAGCCTTTCGATTATTTTTTATGAATGAGTACTTTTCATTCTAAGTATTCAAAATGTTCCAGAGACCCGCCGCTATTTAATACTATATGAGGGGAGTTAGGAGAGGCAATTGTTCCCTCCCTGGCTTTAAGAAAATACCAGATGTGTTTTCTTGATTTTTTTTTTTTTTTTAATTTAAAATACAGCGTATACAAACGTGGGCCAACAATAGGGAAGGTATTAGCGGGTACCACAACGACGGTGCTCGAACTGAAAATGATTTAAAAAAAAAAAACTGATTAGCACGTATATTTGTATACCGTTTTAAAAAAGTGACTCGCCTCCTTGAAGTAGAGTACAGTTCACGCATCTTCCCTCAACATTCACTTGGCGTTTACTTGTTCAGTAACACATGAGAAACAATAGCTATTTTTATTTATTTTGACAATAGAAAGAGCACAAAACATATTGCACTGGCGTGATTACAAATCGAGTTCAAACCCTCCCAATTCAATAATACTAAAACGGTTATGAGTATAAAGAAAGAAGTGCTATACAGGGTGTTTCAGAATTCGACGGCAAAAATTTAAGGGGAGATACTACACACCAGGACAATTAATATGACATAAAAAAGTGGGGGTCCAAAATGATTTCCGACGGAGATAGGGGCGGTTAAAGTTTAGGGTCAAAAATTTCAAAAATTTATAAAACACGGAAAAATCAATCGATTCTTTCGCCGTTTTCACTAAAAATGTTCTTAATAGATGTTCTTTCTCGAAAAAAATTGATGAAGATTAATTTCAAAAATTGTCGACAGAGGGCGCTTTAGACTTTGGAGCTAAAAACAACTACTTTTTACCGGTTTCTTTTGTATTTTCGTAACAGATTCCGAAAGTTTAAACTCAAACTTAAATTTTGAGCCCAAAATATCAACTTATTTCGGGAATTAAGTAGCGAAAAACTCGGACCAACCGTAAAAAATCGTGTTTTTCTGGTTTGAAACTTGCCGTTTCGTGTAAAAAAAATAATAAAATTATCTGGCGACCCTAATAATGCGAAAATAAAATAAGATGCACAATTTCGAAACTTAAAAAAAAAATCCAAATTTTTTTTCCAAAAAAAAGAAAAATGTTTTTTTTTTTTTTTTTTTTTTACACGAAACGGCAAGTTTCAAACCAGAAAAACACGATTTTTTACGTTTGGTCCGAGTTTTTCGCTACTTAATACCCGAAAAAAGTTGATATTTTAGGCTCCAAATTTAAGTTTGAGTTTAAACTTTCGGAATCTGTTACGAAAATACCAAAAAAACCGGTAAAAAGTAGTTGTTTTTAGCTTCAAAGTCTAAAGCGCCCTCTGTCGACAATTTTTGAAATTAATCTTCATCAATTTTTTTCAAGAAGGAACATCTATTAAGAATATTTTTAGTGAAAACGGCGAAAGAATCGATTGATTTTTCCGTGTTTTATAAATTTTTGACCCTAAACTTTAACCGCCCCTATCTCTGTCGGAAATCATTTTGGACCCCCACTTTTCTATGTCATATTATTTGTCCTGGTGTGTAGTATCTCCCCTTAAATTTTTGCCGTCGAATTCTGAAACACCCTGTATATAGCTTAGAAGTGGGAGCACTTCATTAAAGTACATATAAAATCGAAAAATTTCCAAAAAAAAAAAATCGAAACTCACTAGAAAAAGATCTATTTATCTTCTTTTTTTTTTTTCTTTTGAACCATCTAACCTTCTATGCTGAGCCATCGAAGCACGAACAGCGTTTGAAAATGTTACTCATTCAAAATCGTGAGCCGCTGTACTTGTGTTATTAATTTTTGGAATCTTCATTTAATGTAAGCTTTTGGTACAAATTTTTTAAATCGCAAAATTTACAGTAGTCGTTTTTTAGAAACCCCTCCTCCCGTTTTTGCGAAATACATATTATTATCTCGCCAGTTTTCGCCACAGAAAAATTGCTACCAACAGAGGAGTTATTTTCTGTTATAAAATTGCATTCCAAAAATCTGTATGAGCCATACCAAATCACCGAAAAAAAAAACGTTGATCGCACGACCGACTCGGATTTTTTTTTAATTTGGTACACAGATTGATGGCATAGAGGTATGAAAAAGCCCAAAAGGAAAGTTACCTGCTCCACTTATTTCCCGAGATACGGGTTCTCGAAGTTTGTCCGGACCTTCAAAATACCAAAAAAATGATGTTTATAATAATTTATTCTTAAAATTTCTACTCATGCAATATGAAAGAGTTTGATACCTACGGAAACTAGCTACTCCTGGCATTCAGAAAAAAAATATGGCAATGTTTATAACGGAAAATGTTAAGGTACAGCACTCTTAGAAGTTGCCATCACAAAAATTTGATTTTCCCGATTTTGCTAAAATTGAGGAATTTATTCCAAAAAAAGGAAGACATAACCAAAGGTTTACTCACTTTCTGGTAGTGTACAGATGTTTACTATAAATGGTTACACAATGCATAACTTTGATTTCTCACTCCTTCTTGGAAATATTTTAGCTTAAAGATAAGCCATAAGGCAAAAAATGCGTTTTTGGCCATCTTGGCAGCCATTTTTCTCATAAAGGGGGAGCAGTAGAAACTTTAATTTTTTTTAAAACAAGCCACTGATATGTTAGCTATTCACAGGAAAAGAGTTTACTTTTGGTTATTTCTCCCATTAAGAGATATCCTGCTGACAGTATATGCATGTTTTTCGCGACGACCATATGCTTTTGTTCCCCCTCTCATGGACTTAAAATTAATTAAACCAAAAAATAATGATATATTTATTAATAGCTGTATTATCTACCCAATATGTCATGAAATGTAATTTATTAAATCATTGAACAATAAATTAGATAATTGATGAAAACACGAAATAGTATTTCTCTGATGCCTGAGCATTATGCATTCATAATTATAAAGCACTAAATACTTTCTTGAGAAATTAATTAACATAAAGGAGCTCTAAATATTTATATTATAAGCAATACCCAATCTTGTGATTGGGATACTCCTGTTTTTAATTGAAGAATTTCTTGAATATCACATGAATATCAGGAAAATAAATGAGGTCTTTTCGTTTGATGTAGGATATTTTATGACAAATTTCATTTGATGGGCTACTAACTGAGCATGGTGATAAAGAGCTATTAATTTCAGCATCGAATTCCATTTTACCTTATTAACAGTTAAATATTTACAAAATAATTAAATAAATAATTTAATATAAAGCCATGCTTGAAGAATTAAAATGAGTGCAACTAATTTATTCCCATACTGATCTTTACAAAATTGACATGCGTTGAGCACTGATAAGAACTGACAAGAAAAAGTTTACTCACTAAAATATTAGTTCACGGATACTATAAAGCATACATTCTATTTTCTACAAAATAATACTGCAACAAAGAACAAGGGTATCCTCCTGTTTATAGCCATCAATCAGGAACATCCAATCACAAGACTGGGTATTGCCTATGAGATAAATATTCGAAGCTCCTTTATTTTAATAGATTTTTCAAGAAATTCTTTAGTAACTACCCCTTTATACCCTTGTTCTTTGTTGCAGTATTATTTTGTAGAAAATAGAATGTACGCTTTATAGTATCTTTATAGTATTTTAGTGAGTAAACTTATTCTTGTCAGTTCTTATCAGTGCTCAACACATGTCAATTTTGTAAGGATCAGTACGGGAGTAAATCAGTTGCACTAATTAACCGACTTCGAAAAAGGAGGAGGTTCTCAATTCAAAGCGTATACTTTTTTTTTTTTGTTTGTTCGCACATAACATCTGATCTACTGAACTGATTTGGACGATTTTTTTTTCAATCGATAGGAGATGGTGTAACTTAGGTACCATGTACTCATATGACGGTATTTGTTGACTAGAAAAAAAGTTATGATCGAAAAACTAACATTTCATGTCATTTAGAACAATATGTGTTATTTTAAATCCTTACTTCGATGGTCGAGTGGTTATGCTCGTCAGGTTGAAGTTCCTGATGGAATGAGATCGAATCCAGGCCCGCAAGGTTTTTTCGAACAGCTGCATGTTTTTTTTTTGAATGATTTTAATGATTGTAATGTCCTTATGCAGGTACATCCATCCATGGGAATCTACCCCATATTTTTTTTTATAGTACAAAATGATAGTTTTGGTCGGATCTTTGTTAAAATTGGCAATGGGGTCCTTCGATGCTGTAGAATTTTCTTATGGACGTTTGCGCCATTTTTGAATCGATTGTGGCAATAAATGGTTTTTGATTTGCGGCACTTATATTATTTTTTCAAAAACTATATACACTATTAATTATATTATGTTAATTTTTGTACCTTTATAAAATTCTGTATTTTATACCTTGCATTTACGTCAAATTCAAGGTAAAATTAAAAGTCAAAAATTCTGAAGAAGATAAATATATGTTAAAAATTAAAGTATCTATTTTTTGTGATTTTCATATTGATTGTGACCAAAAAACATCATTACAAACAAATAAAATGTATCAAACACCATGAGTGTTGAGTTATTAGGCAAAATCTGCTGTGTAATGTTTTTTTTTCACTGCGAGAGGGGGGGGGTATGAACGACCATTAAAGTGACACAAATTTTTAAAAAATAAGATTTTGATTTGTGGTGTTTGAAAACACCACAAATCAAGCTAGAGTCCACTTTAGTTGAAAATTATTTTCCATGAAATGCAAAAAATTGCACCAATTTTCCAAATCTTACTCTAACCCCTTCTCCCACAATTCAAATTACTTACTTTTACTTTCAATTTTTAACCGACTTCAAAAAATGAGGAGGTTCTCAATTCAAAGCGTATGTTTTTCTTTTTTTTGTTCGCACATAACATCTGATCTACTGAACCGATTTGGACGATTTTTTAAAAATCGATAGAAGATGATTAACTTAGGTACCATGTATTCATATGACGATATTTGTTCTCTAGAAAAAAAGTTATGATCGAAAGACTAAAATTTCATGTTATTTAAAACTATATGTGCTATCGTAAATCCTTACTTCAATCAGCGACCCGATGGTCAAGTGGTTAAACGCGTCGGGTTGAAGTTCCTGATGGAATGAGATCGAGTCCAGTCTGCAAGTTTTTTGAACAGCTGCATGTTTTTTTAACTATATTTTGATTATTTTAAGTGCATTACACTAAAAAGAATGAAATAAAATATTTTTGAAAAAAAAATAGAACCGACTTCAGTTGGAAATTGCTCTAAAAAGTAAAAAATAATTTTTTTTCTTTGAACACCATCGAAACTACTTTTAAACACAAGTTTTGAAGTCGGCGCAAAAACAATGTATAGAATCATGCGCAACTACAATTCAACTATAAATATAAATTTTAATGGATTCATTTCATTGATTACCACACATTCGTGTAATAGTACAAATATTCTGCTTTTAATTTTCAATGGTTTCTCTGAAAAAATGTTGGCAAAATATGGTTAAATAGCATTTTACCTATTATTTTTGCGCCGACTTCAAAACTTATGTTTAAAAGTAGTTTCGATGGTGTTCAAAGAAAAAAAATTATTTTTTACTTTTTAGAGCAATTTCCAACTGAAGTCGGTTCTATTTTTTTTTTTCCAAAAATATTTTATTTTAATTCTTCAATCATGGCTTGATATTAAATTATTTATTTAATTATTTTGTAAATATTTCACTGTTAATAAGGTAAAATGGAATTCGATTCTGAAATTAATAGCTCTTTATCACCATGCTCAGTTAGTAGCCCATCAAATGAAATTTGTCATAAAATATCCTACATCAAACGAAAAGACCTCATTTATTTTCCTGATATTCATGTGATATTCAAGAAATTCTTCAATTAAAAACAGGAGTATCCCAATCACAAGATTGGGTATTGCTTATAATATAAATATTTAGAGCTCCTTTATGTTAATTAATTTCTCAAGAAAGTATTTAGTGCTTTATAATTATGAATGCATAATGCTCAGGCATCAGAGAAATACTATTTCTTGTTTTCATCAATTATCTAATTTATTGTTCAATGATTTAATAAATTACATTTCATGACATATTGGGTAGATAATACAGCTATTAATAAATATATCATTATTTTTTGGTTTAATTAATTTTAAGTCCATGAGAGGGGGAACAAAAGCATATGGTCGTCACAAAAAACATGCATATACTGTCAGCAGGATATCTCTTAATGGGAGAAATAACCAAAAGTAAACTCTTTTCTTGTGAATAGCTAACATATCAGTGGCTTGTTTTAAAAAAAAATTAATGTTTCTACTGCTCCCCCTTTATGAGAAAAATGGCTGTCAAGATGGCCAAAAACGCATTTTTTGCCTTATGGCTTATCTTTAAGCTAAACTATTTCCAAGAAGGAGTGAGAAACCCAAAAAAATTATTGCGTAGCAATTTACAGGGAGGACCTGTACACTATCAGAAAGTGAGAAAACCTTTGGTTTTGTTTGCCTTTTTTGTAATAAATGCCTCAATTTTAGCAAAATCTGCAAAATCAAGTTTTTGTGGTGACATCTTTAAAGAGCCCTGTACCTTGGCAATTTTCATTATGAACGTTCTAGTATTTTTTTTCGGAATGCCTGGAGTAACTAGTTTCCATAGATATCTAACACTTTTATTTTGCATGAGTACGATTTTTTATAAAAAATGATTAAATAACATCACTTTTTTAGTATTTTGACGTGGCGGACAAAATTTGACGGCATGTATCTCAGAAAATAAGTGGAGCAGGAACCTAACAATTTGGACTTTTCCATGCCTCTATATGATCAACATGTGTGCCAAATTAAAAGAAAATCCGAGTCGGTCGTGCGACCCCCATTCGGTGAGTTGGTATGGAATCACTCGTATCTGAAATATTTTCAATAAAAGCTAGCCGATTTTTAAAATCGTAGAACTTTATTTCCGTATACTATGTAATTGATAAGTTGAAGTGATATGGTGAGAAAAACGGATGAAAAGAAGCGGAGAGAAAAGGTTTGTTTGAATCTCTTTTAAGTGAATCAGACCGACCGACTTCAGAGCAGCCTATTATACAGACTCCAGACCAGGGTTGCCAGATTTAAGAACTGCAAATACGGGACAGGTTTACAGGTTTCTTGGGGGAGGGGGGGGGTTTAGATGAAGTCGGACAGCTGAATTTTTACAACCTTGACTTTGATATTAAACGTTTGCCATGAATATACAGGGAAAAAATACACAATGAGCATGTGAAGAAAAACTACATTTTTTACCATCGGCATACTTATTTTTCTTCATGAATAATAGTCGGAAAAGGTTTAACACTAAATATTGTAAAAATCCGTGTTGCCTTGCAATTAAGCCCCTTTCCCTGAAGCAGGCCCGTCACTTAGAATTTTACCAGGGGAGCAAAGGATATATATTCAACGTATATTATAGGGTGAGTTCTGGTAAGTGCGTACCCTTTTTTGCAAAGTTCATGTTCTCAGGGATGCTGCTCTGTTGAAAAATCTTGTACACTCACAATTTTTTTTTAGTTTTCTTTCCAGATTCTTTACTAAGATTTTCAAGCATATAATATGTCAAATAAACCATAAGCATAGGTTTTGTGACCTGGTTTATGACACCTATTCTAAGGTACGCACTTTCCCTACCTAGCGGGGTAAGTGCGTCCACCTTAAATTATGTGAATATGAGCAGTAAAAAACTTCTGGCACATATTAAATATGTTAGGTAGTTGCCTTGGGATAATTCCTAATACTAGAGATCAGCACTTGCTTGCATGGATGAAACGCTATCAGTGATATTCCACGTGTCTTGCGAACAACTGTGATTTGAAGATTGAGAGAGTTGTGTCTGTGATTCTTCCTCTGTCCTTTTAATAAGACCAAGTAAGCAAATGTAAGTTGTTTTCATTTAGTAATAATCACTCATAGTCTACATAGTTTATTTTGGTTAAATACATTAATCAGTCTGTGTTTAAGCCAGGGTTCGCACTTACCCCTTCTTAAATGTAAGATGAGACATGTGCGTCCAATAGCTTTGTTGTAAGTGCGTACCCCTGTGATTTTCTGTAATTCTTTTTGTATGGTAGATCGTTAGGTGAATTGAGTGAACGATTCGTTTTTTTCTTCTTTTTTCTTTTTCTTTTCTTTTTTTTTTTTTTGAATAAATACGGTTTTAAAATATTTTTCTTATTAGAATCAGCAGCAGTAAGAAAAAACACAAACTAAAGAGCAAAAAAAAAAAAAAAAAGAGAATAATTGATCATGATATGATACTTGTACTTTTTTTTTTCTTGTACATTCAAATAGTTTTTCACAAGGTGTTCCTTAATTTTCTTAACTATAATTTATTCATTACTCCACCTTCGTTTTTTGAATCAGTTGGTTCCTTATTTAGTGTTTCACTTAATTTCATTGCTTCATTTGTCATTCTGGTTTAAATTAAGTATAGCTCATGATCGCTATTTTCAACGAAAAATTTACTAACTGATATCTAAAAGCCAATATATTTCAGAGGTAATGAATAAAATTGAAATCTTATGCCGCATTCAATGTTAATATAAATATTTGATGGAAATGACGTCGGATTTTTAATCGGTTTATAAAAGAGTTATTAGCAAAAGTAAAGGTGAATTACGAGAGTCGGATCTTCCACGTAATGGAACACACTTGCCTCATCATAATGGTACGCACTTGCTCCGCATAATAGTACGCATATGCCTCATGATAGTGGTACGCACTTGCCCCATCATAATGGTACGCACTTACCCCCACCTTACTTTAAAGAAAGGGAAAGTGCGTACCGTCATATAAACAAATTTTAGTTAGAGTATTTGATCAAAATACCCCATGTATGTTATTAGTAGCTATTACTTAAAAGAAACAACTTGCATTTCTTGACTTCAATTGCTTGGTATGACTACAAGAGAAACTGAAACAAAACCTTCTCAATCTTTACTTAAGAGTTTTTTTGAAGACATTTAAGTTATCCCTGATTGTGTTTCGTCTATTGAATCCAGGCCTGAATTCTACCTATTGAAATTATCATTAGACAGTTATCTAACATAGTCGATGTGTTGCAGAAGCCATTTCAAGACAGTGTTCATATAATTCCCAGTGGACGCACTTACCCCGTGGACGCACTTACCAGAACTCACCCTACCAAAAAACAGCAAAAACTACGTTCACTTAATGTAAATGCATTAATTGATTAATTGCCCAAAACCAAGGCGGCAATTACCCCCCCCCCTTTGATCCCCCAAATGATAGGCCTGTCTTCAGGGCCCGACTAAGCCAAGATGGTGCCCAGGTCCTGAAGAAATTTGTCACAAGAAAATCTGCTCATTTTCAAAGTAATTGTCCCCAAAAAGAGAAGAAAGAAAGAAATTTACTGTATTTTGGTGCCCCTAAAATTATGGTGTCCAGGTCCACGGACCTGTAGGACTGTGCGTTAATCAGGCCCTGCCTGTCTTGGCCTGGAAGATACAATAATCGTTTCTAGTGATGACTTGTATTTAGTATGTACTTTTTCAAAATGCCAGACATACGGAAGGGTAAATTTTAATACGTGCAAAATAATTTTAACACCACAAAAATTTTGATTACAATTGAGCAGACACAGAATTAAATAAGAAACTAGGTGACCCGTGCGGAATTCCGCAAAAAAAAAAAAAAAACCCTCTAAACTTAAAATTTAATACGACAATTTTTATTGGCTTCATTTGCACAACATCGCCATCTACTGCCGTCGTTCTGACAACTTTTCAAAGAGATCAAAGACACGTTCACTTTTACAACTACTACAAAAGTGATCCCCTATATTAAAATCAAATACCCAAGGCTATTACTAAACTAAATACTAACGTTATCGCAAAACTACCATAGTATTTTGAAACAATAAAAGTTACAATTAAGGTTTACCGAGCTAAGCCTTGGCTTGAAATGTCGCATTTAAAATTGATTTGAGCAACAATGTAACGATTTTGACAGTTGAGCAAAAAATTTAACTTTTTCAAACTTCAATCGCTTATAAGTCGCTTAAACGTGGATTTTCGAGATTCTCATTACGCGGCGCTAGCGGAGAAACGTTCTAAAGAACGCATTTTTTTTAATCTTTCGAATGAAATCAAAATGGAGACGATACGACAATTATTTCGCTAGATAGAGTCAATTTTGTGCCCAAAAATTGAAGTTCGAATAAAAAACGAACCGACACTTTTTAGAGGGTGGGTCTAATTTTCGTCAATAGCCCGCGGGATAAGCTTCAAAATCATAAATTTTCTTGAAATTCGATAAAGAAATGAGCGAGTTTCGACCGGGTATAGGATTCGGCTTAGAGAAATAATATATGGAGATTAACCTAAAACAACTAAAAATTTAATATTCAATATCTTCTGTACAATTTTTTTGAATATTATAACATAAAAATTACCCTAACAAAATTTCGGCAAGTTCTCTTTCAAATCATATCTGCTGCTTGGTACTATTGCTGTAATAATTCTTTTAAAGTTTTTAGGTTTGCATAAAACTCATTACAATTTACCTTTGTATCGTTCAGTGTAAAAACTATGTATCTTCATATTTTAAAAATACGTATTTGTTTGCTAAATGGAATTACATTTAGTTACATCTTTTAGTTTAAGAGCGAAACAAAGCACATTTCAAAAGATAACTATCCGGCGTCTAATAGAAGCTGAACACTTACATTTCTTTAATAAGGAAATATTTGAGCAGGGCTTTGTATAATAAGGAACAGTAAAATCATTTACAAGGAGCTAAACCACTTTTAAAATGAACTACACCTCTGTTGAATAAATTGTCACAATATTTTCTGTTCTAACTTAATATAAGGCTAACATTACAGAAAAATATTAGAATTCAATCAATTTTCTTATCACTCTGTTTCATATTTTTTGTTTTACTTTTTTTTAATAAATAATGTCTCGTTTTGTAAAATTTTACTTCTAGCTAGAATACGGGACTTCAGCCGTCCCGTATCAATGTTTCACGGGACGCGGGACAATTTTTCAAAAAACAGGACAGTCCCTTGAAATCCGGGACGTCTGGCAACCCTGGTCCAGACCCCATATAACTAAATTCTATCCTGCCTCGGGGTATATATCAAATTTTCACTTTTTAGTCTCTTTGGACTTGACCAAAAAAAAATTTTTTTTTTTAATCGGTCAAAATGCCACCCCCTGGCTCAGTGGCGTAACTACGGGGGGTGTTTTGGGGACAACCCCCCCCCCCCCCGAAATGTTGGGCCGGAAATGTATAAATGAAGAGTAAAAAAAAATTATTGAAAGAAAAAGTTCGATTCTCCTGCGAATATCATAGTGTTAGATTTCATTGTCACCCATTGCTGGGGGTCCCTTCCCAGAACCATTAAGGATTGGCCTTTTTTTTTTTTTCTTTTTTAGGCAATAAATGTTAAAAATTTCCGGGGGTAGCCCTAAAAAAAACCCCATTATCATCGAAATTCGTCTAAATTGCGTTTTTGGAATTTCGAAAAATCGCTTGGAAGAGTTCCTGGATCCTATCATTTTCGTTCACATTATTGAAAATGGCCTGCAATCGTATTTTACTGACTGGGGAAGAGATCGAACATCCTCTCCTCTAACATCACCAAGATAGTCTAGAATGAAGTTTTTAGAGGTACGATTTATGAAAATTCCCGGGGGCGAACCCCCGGACCCCCCTTTTATTTTTCTGCAGTAATAGTCCTTAAAACTACTGCACAATTCTAGTGTCGGAGGTTGTTACTCTTTACAACGCAGTCCGGTTTTTCGAACTTCGGAAGTCCGCACTTTCAAGTTCGTATTATGTGAAAAAAAGGGGTTGCTACCCCCCTCCCACCGTTTTTTTAACCTGGTGACGACTCTGAATATAACCCCCCCTGAAACCAACGACTAGTTACGCCACTGCCCTGGCTGCTGCGCCCGTGGCAGGAGCCACTCCTGCCAACCCCTAGCTACGCCACTGTATATATATATATATATATATATATATATATATATATATATATATATATATATATATATATATATATATATATATTAGGGTGATGCTTAAAAATGAAAGTTAAAAAATTCTGCGGTTCACCCTCCCATTTTGATCTCTCATATAAAAAATCGAGTGAACCAAAATTTTGCTGGATTTCATTAAGTTTTAGGGGTCGCTACCAGGCTTTAAATTTCACAAAAAAATGTTAAAATTCAACATAATTTTCATTAGTAATTTTTAATATTATAAAAATATCTTATCTCACGTAACACTTTATTTTTGTGTCAAATAAACTCCAATATAACAACACAGCCCCTCCCTTCCATTCTAGACCACCTCCCTCGAACTTCAGGAGCCTGTCACTGCTTGTCAGTGTAGTGGCTGTCTATGATCAGTGCAGGTGGGAGCAGTTAGTTTAACCTTCAAAACACTATATTTCGCTTTTATTATAAAGGGTGATTTATTTTCTGTGTTTTTTTGTACAGTGAATCTAATAAGTTTCGAAAGTAAGAGTTTTTATTTGTGGGAATTACAAACAGTAAACTATATAATGAATAAATAAATTTGAATGGACTGGAAGGGTATATTACTTGTTTTGGCTGTTTTTAACAGACTTCAGATAAATGTATTTAGAACGAGGACTCTCAATTTTTGGTTTTTATAATTTTATTACTGTTATTTATGACAAATTGTACAGTGCCTGCTATTTCTACAAGAAAACAGACGGAAATATGACTAGTAGGTCGAATTTCTCAAACATTAAATCAAACCAAACTACCTTCCAAACATGAAACTTTTTCCGTATTTTTTTATTACACAGAACAGGAAAAGCAAACATATTCCATAAAGCTGCTCATTTGAATTCTAAAGATGTATTGGAAATTTAAAATAAAAATAGAATTCCCCAACACAACAGTAAATTTATGTTGTGGATAAGATTGAAAAGCTTTTTAAAGAGTGGTAGAATCTAAAGAAAAATAAAGAAAGGTGTGTCATTTAAAAGCCTGCAGGTCTTCACCGAGCACGTTGGATAGCAAAGTCTATCTACTCTCTGAAAATATTCGAATTGTTTTCAAAACTGTTATAATGTTTCGAAAACAATTCAGATTAACAAAACAGATGGAAAAGGTTTGCAAGAAATCTATATTTTTAGCCTTAATCTACATTAAGTATTGGTTCCAAGCTCCATCCGCTTGTTCAGCCCCAAGAAACGACTTAGAACTCCTCAAAGATTTAAATACGCATGAGGATGTAAACCCTGTCATAGATAAAAGTATGTGGCCATTTATGGCCACATACTTTATTGCCTTATCATTTTTTGACGAAAAAGTGAAAAATGAAACTAAAAGAAAATGGTCTAAGCTCTAAAAAAAGAAGGAGCATATTTTTGGTCAAAAAGAATTAATGTAGACACTGTAAACATTGGTAATAAAAATCTAGAAGATTTTGTCACTAGTAATATACCAAATGATTATTTTCTATTACCAGATTAAGCTCCGATTTCCTCAAAAAAAAAATGAAAACTGGATCAAAAACAAGGAGTATATTCAAAGTAAGGAGACAGTAACAAAATTTAAGGTAGTCAATAATATAGTAGAGAGAGGGGTGTCCTTAATCCAAGAGTACAACAAAATACTGACTCTAGATGAAGACCAGAATCAGTATATTTTGCTTCTTGTGAAGTCCTTCATACAAAAGTTCACGAACTACAGAAAAGCAACTTTGCTGTCTGCATAATGAGTTTTTTACGTATTAATTGTGATATCAAAATCTTTTTGGGGACTCTTAAAAACTAATACAAGCTTATATAAATTCTGTTATAGGATTTTTAAAAATTGTGACAATTAAAGAAATTTTGTAAAAATCTGTGTTTTTTGTCTAATTTTCCTCTTGTTTGCTCACTAAAGTAAATTGTAACACATATATGATATAAAATTAGCTGTGGGTAACATATATGGACCTTAAAACCTCATTTCTCTTCTTTTTATGTAAAAAAATATAATTTTATAATAATTACAATTTTTTTTAAATAATCACTTTTTGGGAAAATGTTAGCCTTTTAAAATCTTTAGTAGTGACCTTTAATTTTTTCTCAAAAAATCTCAAAATATTAATTTTAGTTTCTCTTGTTAGGTAGAACAAAATGGGAGGGTGACTCAAGAGAAAAGGAACAAAAAATATTTTTGGGTCTTTTAAGCATCACCCTAATATATATATATATTTATATATATATACTAGCTGACCCGGCCACGCGTTGCTGTGGCTAAGGTATGGGTTAAACTATAATGTTTCAATAGAAACGAAAAACTTTATTACCGCTATAGAGATCAACTTTATATAAATATAGCTGACCCGGCCAACTCTGTTCCGCCTTAAAGGCAATAAATAAGCAAATTTTTGAATTTATTAAGTTTTTTTATTAGAATATACAAAAAAAATATAAGTACCTACATTAATCATCCATTATTGTTTCTGTATTTACAACCTATTTTACAGCACTCCAGAAGCTGTCAGAACATGTGCTTTATGTCGCCCGGCGACAGAGGCTCAAAAAAGGCTTAGTTAAAAAGATAATTTTTTCGGACTGCTTATCAACTGACTGCTCCATCCATAAATCCATACAAACTAACTTTTGTATACATAATAGTAGTAAGAAGAACAGCCACTTAAATGCAGTCCGGGAGCTATCCCACCGAGCGCTTTCCTCTCTCAGCCTCAGAGGTGCAAAAACTCTTAAGTGACAATCGTTTCTGACAGCTTATCACATATAAATTTCAAGAGAAGTAACGCGTTTGTAAATAATTTACTTCACAAAAAAATCAAATAACACTCAACGCACCGCTAACTTACAACCTGTTTACGGCGCTCCGGAAGCTGCCAGAACGTGTGCTTTATGTCGCTCAGCCATGGAGGTTTCAAAAAAGGCTTAGTAAAAAGGCTTAGCCAAGAATATAGAAAAGCTAGTAGCTAAATACACTGGCGGAAAAAAAAATCCCAACACCAAGAAAGACTTGTGTTAGATAAACGAAATTTGGTAGGCGTGTTTATACAAGTGAAAGATGACATCGATTGAAATTCCGTGTTCCGCGCATAAGTGTGGCGCAGCTGGCGTCACTCAGAACATGCAAATAAGGCTTGTTTTAAAAGCGTGTTGTGAAGCTCGTGTGTATTATTTTTCCGTGAAATTTGACGAATTGCGTTCATGTTAACCAGGAATACCTTTAAGAAGATAAAGACGCCATTATCAACAGCTCACCGAGTTTGAACAAGGTCGTACAATTCGGCTACGAGAAGGTGGATTTTCATTTCGCGATATTGCAGAAAGACTTGGGTGGGAATGTTTCTACCATGCATGATTATTGGAAGCTATGGGCAAGGGATGGTACTACCTCAAGAAGATCGAGTTCCGAGCTGCCACGTGGCACGACTGAGAAGGAAGATCGCCGAATCTTGCGTACGGCTGTGGCGCATCGTACTACATCTGCGGCTGACATTCGAGTTGCAGTTGGTACCGTCGTGACCCAAGAAACGGTCAGAAGCTGTTTACTTCAAGGACAGCTCCGAGCCAGGCCGCCTGTAGCCGGTATTCTATTGACTGCAAACCATTGCCTTTTCCGACGGCAGTGGTGCCACGACAGAGCTCACTGGAGGTTGGAGTGGAGATCTGTTGTAATTTTTGATGAAAACAGATTCTAAATTAGTGCCAGTGGTGGCTGTATATTGGTCAGAAGGAGGCCAGGGGACCACCTGCATCCAAGCGGTCTACGGCCTAGTCACACGGGACTCACACCTGGGGTTATGGTCTCTGGAGCAATTTCCTGCTACAGCTTGGGCATTCTTGTGGTAATCCCAAACTCACTGACTGAAAATTTGTCGTCAGTCTGTTAATTTAAGCAGTAGTACAGCCCTTCATGAGTAGCATTCAAGGGAGCGCTTTCCAACCGGATAACGATCGCCCTCACATCGCTGCTGTAATGTAATGTGCTCTACAGAGTGCTGACATGTTACCATGACCTGCAAAATCACCAGGTCTGTCTCCAATTGATAACGAATGGGATATCATGGAATGGCACCTCGAGCATCATCCACAGTCAGCAATGACGGTCCTAGTATTGACACAGCAAGTGCAACAAGCATGAAACTCCATACCACAAAGTGACATTCGGCACCTGCGTGACATAATGCATGCACGCTTGCAGGCTTGCCTTCAAAATTCTGGAGGTTACACCCTCTATTAAATTAACATAATTTCACATTTGCACAGCATTTTCTTGAGCTTAAATTAGTCAGTGATCTCGTACATTTAATCAATTAAACATGTTAACTAGACAATTGCATTACCCAAATTTCATTATTCTACGGCAATTTTTTCTTGGTGTTGGGATTTTTTTTCCGCCAGTGTAGATAATTTGCAATAAAAAATATATTGCGATCCTAAATTGAGATAAAAACTATCCTATCATTTAAGTTGGGCCAAACTGAAACTGCGTGCAAAATTTGGTTAAAATCGGTTCAGTAGCTGAAGAGTCCATTGGCCACAAACACAGGGACACGTAATTTATATATATATATATATATATATATATATATATATATATATATATATATATATATACACTGAAGTGACAAAAGTCATGGGATACCTCTTAATATCGTGTCGGCCCTCCTTTTGCCCGGCGAAGTGCAACAACTCGACGTGGCATGGACTCAACAAGTCGTTGGAAGTCTTCTGCAGGAATATTGAGCCATGCTGTCTCGATAGACGTCCATAATTGTGAAAGCGTTGATGGGGCAGGATTTTGGGCACGAACAGACCTCTCGATGGTGTCCCATAAATGCTCAATGGGATTCATGTCGGGCGATCTAGGTGGCCAAATCATTCGTTGGAATTGTCCAGAATTTTCTTCAAACCAATTGCGAACAGTTGTGGCCCGGTGACATGGCGCATTGTCATCCATAAAAATCCCATCGTTGTTTGGGTACATGAAGTCCATGAATGGCTGCAAGTGATCTCCAAGTAGCTGCACATAAGCATTTCCAGTCAATGTTCGGTCCAGTCGCACTAGAGGACCAAGTCCATGCCATGAAAAAACAGCCCACACCATTACGGAGCCACCACCAGTTTGAACAGTGCCTTGCTGACAGTTTGGGTCCATGGCTTCGTGGGGTCTGCGCCACACTCGAACCCTACCATCGGCTCTTACCAGCTGAAATCGTGACTCATCGGACCAGGCCACGGTTTTCCATTCATCTAGGGACCAACCGATATGCTCACGTGCCCACGAGAGTCGCTGCAAGCGATGTCGTTCTGTCAGTAAAGGCACTCGAGTCGGTCTTCTGCTGGAATAGCCCAAGAAATCCAAATTTCTCCGCACAGTTCTAGCAGACACGTCCATTGTACGTCCCACATTGATTTCTACGGTGATTTGACGCAGTGTTGCTTGTCTGTTAGAATTTACGACTCTTTGCAGACGTCGCCGGTCTCGATCTTTAAGTGCAGGCGGTCGACCACTGCGCTGTCCATGGTGGGATGTTATGCCTGAAATTTCATACTCTCGGCACACTCTTGACACAGTGGATCTGGGAATGTTGAATTCTCTAACGATTTCCGAAATGGCATGACCCATGCGTCTAGCTCCAACTAACATTCCGCGTTCAAAGTCTGTTAATTCACGTCGTGCGGTCATCATCACATTAAAACCTCTTCACATGAATAACTTGAACAGAAACGAAAGCTCTGTAAAAGCACTGCGCATTTATACCTGTTCTATGCGATGCTACTGCCATCTGAAAATTTGCATATTGCTATCCCATGACTTTTGTCACTTCAGTGTATATATATATATCGCAATTCTTTCATGAATCTTGGACTATTGCAGCACATGGTTTGTATAACTACCTTCAACAAGAAGAATATTCAACATTTACAAGAGTACTTACTACAGACATACAAGGAGTTCTCACAGGTATCAGGTGAAAGCAAGGCTTCACATCCAATCGGAGGAGGGGGGCATGCCTGCCAATAACAATCTGGTACGCCATACCGGCACATGCACCAATGACAGACATGCTCCCTCGGGATCCGCTCACCAGGTTCATACCATTTTCCGTACACGTTGCACGGCTTGGTGAATGTCGGATCGGGAAAACCTATCAAAAAGTGAGTTAATGGTCAAAATCTATTTTATATGCGTACACTGTAAAAATGAATGTTGGTTTTACAGTATAGTACAGTTAGTTTTATAGTAATAAACTGTAAAAATTTGTGAGCAATTAATAGCAATTAATAATTGCTATTGTCATTTACAGTAATAAACTAAAATTGCTATTTTTACAGTTTTAAACTGGAACCTCTGCTGCCAGTATTTCACTGTTGTTTTTACAGTATAATGTAGCTAAATTTTACGGCAATAAACTATAAAATTTCTACCTTTACGGTTAGAAACTGTATAATTGCTAGTTTTTCAGTTTATTACAGTTCATTTTACAGTTTTAAATTGGAACCTCGGCTGCCAGTATTATATTGTAAAAACAACAGTTCATTTTTTGCAGTATACCTTTTTTACATAAATGCAGTAAAAGTATTTTATTTGTATAAATGGGGATCCGATTTTCTACATAGTACACGACAAACACAATACGAAATTTTGAATCATTGCTTTTCAATACAAAATTCACCAAGCAAAACAGATGAAAATTTTTATACGACAAGTACGCAGCCTCTTGGGGAAAGACAAGATATATTATAGGTAGCATTCGTTCAGGAAATTTTAACTTCTTTATAACAGGCCCGTCGTTTAGGGGGGTAATACCCCCCCCCCCCAACTTTGGGAAATCAATGCCTTTACATATAAGTGGGCGTGGCTTTTGCTATTTTCGGGATAATTTACATATGGTCCACACTCTTTGCCCTGCCCCCTGGAAAACTTCGAAATGACTAACCTATTTTCTAGTTCAAGTTATGGCCCCCTACACGGAAAAAAATGTAAAATAACCACTGTATAACTGTTGCTGTTGTGTTGTTATTGTTATCGAGTCATTATGATTAATAATTGCTATTCATTTCATTTCACCCCAAAGATCCCCGTGACTACCATCTTAATGGCTTTTCAGTTGAATGGATCTCTGGAAACTTTATTTGACAAAAACAATGATATTACAGAAGAATACAGAAAAGTACAAAAAAAAAAGAAACATGAAACACATAAACAATAGCAAAACAAAACATCAAAACATAGAACATAGTACAAAAACAGACAGACGTTTTACAGACAAAAAAAAAAAGAGTAAAAAAGAAATAATAATTAAGCCGTAGACTACATTTCCTGAAAAAGGTAGCCCTCAGTTGAGAGTCGCAGGAAGAGGCAGTTCAGTTTATTGCGCGCGTGAGGGATCTTGAGTACTTGTAAAATGTTTTCTGCAAGGTGATAGAGCGATTTCTTCTGAAATGGTACTCTGCGGTTAGAGGCATTCAAAAAAAATGTGCTCGGGGGATCCATAAGTGAGCAGGAGCAATTTGAGGAGTCAGCCAAAGAGAAGCGGAAGATATAGGCTGGGAAGGGATCGTGACCACTCAGGAATATGATCTCGGCTCTACTAGAGACTTTGGGGGAGAGGGCGACTTTTAGAAAGAGGTCGAACACCCTACGGCCAGTATCAGCTTCGTTTCAGCGGAATTGCCCGTCAGCTAGAGTCTGCTCCCTAATTTTTGTTATGAGCACGGTGAATGGGATAGGGAGGGTATTGACTGTGGGATGTCCGAGATCATTAGCAGCACTTTTTGCTGCTTCGTCTGCAAGCTCATTCCCCGGACTCCTGAGTGACCCTTAACCCAGTACAGATGGATGTTGGGATTTTTGTGCAGGGAATCTTGGATAGAACTGACCAGCGGATTCCGCGTGAACGGGTTTTTAAGTGCATAAAGGGCTGATTGACTGCCACTATCAATAATAATGGTGATAGAGGAGGAATTGGAGTACTGAATCGCATTTTCAATCGCGAACAGCTCGGCTTGGAATACAGAGCTGTCCGGGATCAATCGGGAAGACCAGCGAGAGACAACACCTCCATCTTGGAGATGAACAAAAGCGGAACCTGCTCCTAACAGGGTTTTTGAACCGTCTGTAAAGATGTTCGAGGTTTCATCTGTTTTGTCAAAGGTGGAAAAATTGAGAGTTTCCTCAGTTGGCACCTTGAAGACTGCGTCCATTTTGGGGCAGCGGTCTCGTAATCGTCGGGGCGGAAAGGGGTGCCACCCAGAAGAATTTCCTTGCCCAGAATTCGGAAGGAGTGGAGCCAGACTCTTTCTCTTATCTCGAGATCGAGTGGAGGGACACCCGACAGTACGTGCAAGGCTGCATGGGAGAATGTGTTGTATGCACCCACTACTGCCAAAAGTGCTCGTCTCTGGAGGGAGAGGAGTTTTCTCTCGGGGCGGACCGGAAGCGCGATGCCCCAAACTCCGGCTGCGTGGAGGAGGGAGGTCTCCAGGACCTGAGTGTAAATGAGTCTTCTGTGACCGATCTGCAGGCCCCAGTGGCCTCCCGCCACTCTGCGGAGACAACTGATCTTGTAATAGAATTTATTTTCAATAACGTCGAAATTTTAGTCCCAGTTAAGGTATGAAGAGAAAGTTAATCCCAAGTATATGAGGAATTCAGAGCGTTTCAGGAAGAAGTCGCCAAATAAGAGGCTCGATGAATATAAGGACCATCAGTTGATTTTGGGAAATACCCTCATTAAATTTGGAGTTTAGGTGGGCCAAGGCATGATCTACTGATCTACGTGGCGTGAAACAGAACTGGAGGGGATGGTGGTGGTCGTTAAGAGCTAGGTGACTCTGCAGTCTGAAAAGGAGGATCTTATCAAGTATTTTTGAGAGGATGGGAAGTGGAATAATCGAGCGATTTGAATCGAGATCCCGAGGGTCCTTGCCCTCCTTAAGGAAGAGTACTAAGATGCCTTCTTTCAGGCTGAAAGGGAAGTGACCCAACTCTAAACATTTGTTGAAGACGGAGGGAGGGAAAGTTGGGAAACAGGAATGAAAAGATCTCCATATTGGGGCGTCCAAACCATCCCTACCCGGCGCCTTCCTCTTAGGGAGTAGCTTAATAGCAAGATCGACCTCGGAGTCCAGGATGGGAGAATAGTTGGGAGGCACTGAAGTAGCAAGAGGGGGAGGAATGTTGTTTTGGGGATAAAAGTGGTGCAGGATATTCTCCATATATTCCTCCTCGAATGCACTGTTAGCAGCGAGGTCCCGCATAAAATGGGGGGTAAATGTTCTACCAAAAGCCACTGTGTATAGCTTCTGGAAAGGAGATCTTGCTCTAGAGCAAAAGTTTTCCCAGGCCAAAGGCGGATCCAGAAACTTTTCAAGGGGGGAGCGATTGCTTTTTTTTACTCTCATATATATATATATATATATATATATATATATATATATATATATATATATATATATATATATATATATATATATATATATATATATATATATATATATATATATATATAACCATACCTATGTGTGTGTGTTGAAGGATCTTTTTCTTTTTGCTGATCCCTCTCACCCATGTTTTGTTTTGTTCTTTCTAATGCTCCTGCTTTCTGTGTTTTTTTTAAATATTTTTAGAAGAATGACCTTTGTAGGGGATCCATTTAACTTTTTTAAATAAGGGGGGAGGGGTAGAATATCCCTATTTTTAGGGGGTCAGGGGGTATCTCCCCCGTAAAATTTTGAAAATATAGATACAAAATTCTGCATTGCGAGGCCTTATATAGGTATGTGAATAAGGTAATCAAACAAAACCTTTTAAATGTTATGCCTTTTGCAAATTAAGATCAATTAAAATATCAAAAAAAAAAAAAAAAAAATATGGAAAGACAAATCCTTAAAATTTATCTGCAGAAATAAAGAACGAGGGAAGAGAAAAAAATAAACACACATTATCACTTGCTTATATCGGTTTTCATTTAGTTACACTGTAGTTTATATTTGTAGAATCATTATTGCATTAGCATACATTCAGGGGTGCCCGGAATTGAGATCATTGCGACATCCTGTTTTGGCAAATTTTGTGTGATGAATAAGCAAAGTTCTACACAGTGGTAAAGTATTTCATCAAAAAAAAATCTTGTCATAGTATGCAGTTCATAGTATGCAGGAGATATTGCGAATTTCAATCAGCAAATTTAGAAATTCCCCCTTTGAATAGTTCAAGATTGGGGAGTCCCTGCATGCATTACACTAAACAGAATTGTACTTACCTATAGTCTTTTGTCTGTTTGAAGGCGATTCAATGGATATTAACTGTGATTCATTTGATAAAAGTGGCTCAGGTTCAGTTGATATTGATGATTTACTGTATTTTCCTTGTTTTAAGCCACCTCTCCATAGTTATAAAATCG
Organism: Uloborus plumipes; assembly: GCA_038373865.1. Lineage (NCBI taxonomy): Eukaryota > Metazoa > Arthropoda > Arachnida > Araneae > Uloboridae > Uloborus > Uloborus plumipes. Next base: position 35,420 of record JAXGGA010003441.1, read on the forward strand.
CATAAATAAAAAAGTGTAATAACCGAATAAGGAGCGAGTGTAGCTCAGTTTTACTGACTCGAAAAGGAGACTAAAGGGTCACATGAAATAGTGCTTATTTTCGTTACATTTTATAAACGGCTTCCCTCCATATGATGACGAGCGTCAAGAAATCGGCGACTTGGAATGTATGAATTCGAAGGCGAAGGATACCCCTTCTCCTATTAATCATCTGCATTTCTCCCTGTTGAGACTTTTAATTTATCTGCGCTGTCTTGAAAATGGTGCCAAATTTCAGTCCCACAGACAAAGAAAATAAATATAATGAATTACTCATTCCTAGAAAGGCAGAAAAACCTTAGCAGTTTTTTTCCTTTTTACATTTTTGGTAAATGCCTATTTCTTTCTCTTTCTTTTTCTTTTTCCCTTTTTTCTTTTTCTCATTCCTTTTCTTTTTCCCTTTTTTCTTTTTTTTTTCTTGGAAAGCCAGATCTCTCTCTTATAATGTGCCAGAATTCTCTTATAACTGGTCTTGTAGGAAGGCAAAAGATTCTCATCAGAACAACGCTGAATTCGTCTCCGGGCGGCATGCGCTCTTTTTCTCAGGTCCTCAAGACCGGAGTGCCACCAGGAAGACGGTGGATTCTCAGAAAACATCTTTTTCCTGAAGGAGATGCCCGCATAGGCGTGAAGACGCTCTATCAGAGACGCCACAAACTGGTCTAGATCCCTGGCCTCGTTGATTTCAGAGATTTTGTCTTGAACCCCCGAGAGAGATCTTTTGATATTTCTAAAGAATTTGGGCATATTGTAGTTAGTTTTATATCTGAGGAATTTTGAGGTGGTCAGATTTAGGTTAAAGATAATTTTTATGTATTTGTGGTCACTGAGAGAGATTTCCTCTCCAACTGTTCATGATATCGGGAAAGGCAAGTTTCTATCAATGGAAAGGTCGGGACAGCCTTTCGCATGAGGGGTTTTGAATGTAGGAGGGGCATTACGTGAGTTGAGAAGGACAAGATTGTTGGCCTTCACGAAATCCAATAACAGCTCTCCCCTCGGTTCGTCGTGTGGGTAACCCAACATGCGTGAGCGTGCATTGAAGTCCCCTGAGAGGAGTACAGGCAGTGGTGAAGTCGCTGCCAGAAAATCGCCCAATTCTTCCAACAAGATCTCCAAGTCCTGTGGTGGTGGGCAATAGGCCGAAACTAGATGCAGAACCGTTGACTCAAATTTGAGTTCAGCAGCAACAAATACAGGACCAACAAATGTGGAGTAAGGCACGAGTTTTCCCAATGGGAACAGCAATGCTGCCTTCCCACTATATGAAAGGACTCTGCCCCAAGACAGGGGGATACTCGCGATCTTATCACTCGACAGGTATGGCTCCTGTACCAGCAGCTCCCCCACCCCTTGAGAAGCCACGACACACAGTGGTTCGAAACGGGGAAAAAGCGGAAAAAATCCCTTGAGTGTAAATAGTTCTCTTTGAGAAGTAGTGAAAATGTGACTTACGTTATTCTGGTTTTGAGGTGAACATTTTTCTTGGAATACGTCAAATTTAATGGCCAATCTCTTTGATAAAAATCCATTTGTCCACCCTTATACCACGACATGTTATTTTTTAGTTTTTTTTTTTAGTTTACTATATTGGTGTTTCTAAATAGTGAGATTCAAATGAAAACATCTGCCACGCCCACAGTCACAGGTGGTCGCAGCCAAAATGTTTTTTTTTTTTTTAGTTACAGGAAGGTTCAAACTATTTGCCAATATAGCTTTAAGCTCACCGGAAGCCGCCGATAAAAGTGTATGCCTCAATATATTTCATAATATTTTTTCGTAATTACTTTTTTTTTTCACTTCATATAATTTTGAATTTTTGTTTAGTTTTAATTATTATTTCTGATGTAATCTGCATCCTATAAGTATGAGAGACCAAATGTCAAATGAGTTTTTATAAATTCAAGCTCGGATTACTGAACGTATGAATTAAAACTGCAATATAGGGTCACGTCCAAAATTAATTAGAAACGTAGTTTTTCAACATTCTTGGCTTATTTTCGGTAATATGCAATTTTTTTTCCAAATAAATCTTCTGGAGTATGTTACAACAACTCAAGGGCTAAGTAATTACGGCATTAAAATTTTTCTATGTTCGAACTATGAAATGCCTATTTTTTTCCGCCCTCGAACCATCGACATCCTGCAAAAGATTTGAAGGAGCCCTGGCTCTTTGGAGATTAATTTGGAAAAGCAGGATCTTATTGAAGGTCGTGGAGTTATAAAGGGGTGGTGGGTCGCAATAATTGCTATTACTGGCGGGCTGTAGCCTGGGGAGGTTGTACTTCTATATTAACATATAAGACAACGTGAGAAAGATTTACAGTACCAAGAGAGGAAGTAACACCCAGGGTACTGACGGGAATCGAACCTTCGACCTCCATCTTTCGAGGAGAAACTTCTACCTCTGAGCCACCGAGGCCCCAATGTATGGGTCAAATGCCTAAATACATCGAAATTTACATAATTTACTGTTAAAATGCATACGATGTGACCATAAATGTGTACACAAATTCGAAAACAGAAGGGTGCAGCGAGGGGTGCCTTGATGGGAGGTCACGAGAGGTCGTTGTGATCATCCAGAAATTTCCTTATTCGGCAATTTTGTCCGACAATTTCGCAGATTTTGAGACATAGCTGCAATTTTTAAATGGCCGAGTGTCCATTTTCATCAGCTTCATTTAAGTATGCATATCCGTATTTTATCATTCGCCAAAATTTGGAGTTCCATTCGTAAAATTCAGAAATTGTGCTCTCCCAAAACTGAAACTCCGGGGCTCCCTTATGTGCAGCCAGTTGTTCCTACATTTGTAGAAAAATAAAAGCACCTTCAACGTTGACATCTAACTTGTTTAAGTGATGTTGTCATCTTTAGCTCGCTTGAAGCTATTTAACTGTATAGGGTGAAGTGGGGTAATTGCGTACTTTAGGCAAATGTGTACTCATTTGAAAAAAGGAGGAAAAACTGAAGCTAGCTGCTATCTAGTGGCACCATTTGGAAGCCTGTAAGTTAGTGATCACTTCTCAGATGGCTGCACCTATGTCCAGATAATAAGGCTTTATCAATCTGCCTCCATTTCGTTAGGTGTTTTTTTTTCGTTGTGAATCACATTTCGTGGACTTTTGTTTACAGTGCTGCAGGATCACCATTTTCAGCTAAATTTGATTAGTTCTTGGATAAATCACTTGAAGGTAAGTTGTTTTCCTCATTAATGGCTGCAGAATAGTTGAATTAATCTTTACCTATACATACTGTTGGGGTGTACATTTACCCCGGTTTGTTTTCAGTCACGGGGTAAATGTGTACTTTTTCCTGGGGCAAATGTGTACTACAGTAAACATTTACCCTAAGCAAAATTTATATAGAATACACATTCACCCACTCCTTATTAGACTTTTACAATCTTATTAGGGCTTATATTTTTGTTCCCAAATGTTTGATTGACCTCCTCACAATAAATTAATTGAAAAAAATGGAGAAAACACTTTCGTTTACCCTCACTCTGAAGATATTAGCGAAATCGATGGCAATGCTATTGTCACCAAGCTTCCAGAGCCATCTGAGGGAAAAAGAGGTGTTTTGATATTCCCAGCTAAATTTTCCTCCTACAACATGGGTTAGCAGAGTTGCTGAAGGTCTCACTCAAATTTGCTATTCTCATTTTGGCCAGGACTCGCCACTATAATTCCTTTTTTTTTACATTCCAAGATACAAATTTTGGCATGTTCTTTTCAATTTTGCTATTAAAGCCGTTTTTTCCCCTTTAATCCTATGCTTTGTACTTTGTTTTCACCTTTGTAAACTGTACCAATTAAGAGAGGACAGAAGGTGGGCAACAAAAAAGTGCATAGCTTCCGCTGGAGAATTCGGAAATAAAAAAATCATACACAGAATTTTTTGTCCTTAACTGCTCTTTTGTACTTATTTGGCCCAACAGCAAAACAACCGAATTGTATAGGATTTTCATGTGGCGTACACATTTGCCCCAACTTGTGGGGCAAATGTGTACTTCAGAGATGGTTTTAAAAACATAGCGATACAACCATGAAAAAAAATAGTTTTTTTAAAATTCTTTGGGTGATTTGTAATCTAGAGAAACGCCGCTAAAAGATGATATAAAAAAAATAAAATTCTGAATACCCCCCTCCTCACCAGAGACTTAAGAAGTTGAATTTCGTCAAAACAGGTACACAATTACCCCACTTCACCCTACACGTTTCATATTTTTGCTACGCGTATGTTACACCAAAATATTGTAAAATTTAGTTCAATGTTTTTCTCTGAACACATCGGTACCCTTTTTTGATGCATCATACGACTATTTTTTATAGTTAAGATCATCTGACACCTCGTGTAGCATAGATGATCTAACTTACTATAGCGTTGCTAGAACGTGATAAAACGTTTATTTGAACCAAATCAATGTAAGTGTTGCATGCATTTTAATAAAAATTACATACACGTGTTTCGAAGCTATTTTTATCTCACAAGTATTTTTTCTCACCGAAAAATCAGTTCTTTATACAATAGATGCCTGTTAATTGAATCAGTGGTCTGCTTTAATGAATCAAATCGTCAAAAACAAAACATGATTAAGCTTTATGGAATTAGCTGATTTATTGAATTAACTACTTTATTGATTCAAATCTTTAAACAAAACTCTAAATACGTATGAGCAATATTCATTGCAAAGTTGTGCCTTATTTACATATTGTTCTTCAATGTATTTCCTGTTATTGTGATTTCCCTTGTATATATGACAAAGATCACGTACAAAAATCATTCTTCGTCATGCGGAAAATTCTTTAGTATTTACCAAAATTCATAACTAATGTCTAGAACATTTTATGAATGTACTAAAGAAGCGACTAACTTACCTGTCTGTAGATAAATTCATAGATAGACGACTAGCTAAATAAATAGGTAGATAAATAGATAAAATAGATTGCTTAAAAGGTCTTGAACTTACCTTCTAACAGTTGACACATGCATCCTCCAATGAGCCATCCCAAAATTAGGACACCAGCAAAGTAGTACTTCATTTTCGTCATTAATGATGTAGCGAATAATGATGTAACAAAATCTATAAATAAATTTTGAAAATCATTAAATTAAGAAAAATATACTTTTAACCCATTAATGCCTGACATTTTTTTTTTCAACGATACTTTGTATACTGGTTACAAATAGTGTTTAATGGACAGGAAAAATAGTCAAAAAATTATCATGTAAAAAATAAAATTTTTATTTAAGAAAGAAAAATCGTCCCTAAAAAGGGACGCTAGGCACCAAAGGGTACATACTTTTTTACCAAAAATTTTTTTCTGCCTACGATGTAATTTTGAAAATGACAATTTATAAGAAGAAATAAAAGCGGCAATTAACATAAACTGGGAAGTAGATTCAGAGAACAGGGAAATATTGGTGTTGTTGAGTATGAAAGTCAGCAAAGCGTTCTGCAAACCTACGTATTGCATTTGCTGCATTCCGATAAGCTCTTTCACTTCAATGGGCACATCTTACCTGAGTCTCATTCAAAGCAAAAGAACAACTAGCCCCATAATACCTAACTCAATACGGTACTCTTGAGCTCAATGCATTTTGTACAGCAGCTTTTAAAATAAAAACGAAGAACGACTACCACCATTTTTTAGAGTGAATCAAAAACTGGTAGTTCCCGATATTTGATGCATGGGATCTTTTTCCCTATGCAACGATTGTACTGAGCAACCATATTTATATGGTTCATCAATTTCAATTACTTTCTTTTTGCTGTTGAACAATCGCTTAGCCTTTACAATAGGATGAACTCCATGAAGATTCAATGCAATAGCTATGACATTGCTATTATTCCACCGACCCAACGTAATATTATTTTACCTGTCATCGACATTTATTCAAAACTTCCTCTCTTTTCTTTTTTGAACAACGTAACTTTAGTTCATGAGCATGTTTTAATCCGATTCTTGCACAAAACCTTTCTGAGACAAATAATCACGTAGGAGCGCAAGAGAAGTAAATAAATTGTCACAGTAGAGATCAAAATTGGCATTCTCAGGGAATTCTGAAATTAAATCTGCAACCTCCCCCCCCCCTTTTCCAAACAACAGACACATATGCAATCCTTGAATTCTTCATCAAAATGAAATGCTAAGCTTCTGAAACAGCTTAGGGCTTCTTTCCCCCCACCCCCCCCAACAGTCAGACTAAACAATAATAAACACCTAAATACATAATGGAAAAGTAATTAAATACAACGAATAATTAGTGTTTTAAAGAACTACATTTTTGAAATATCTTTCTTTCAAAATTTACCTTGAGTATTTTTTGTAATTTAAAAAAAAAGAAGAGAAAATATTTAAGAACGTTGTATAATTAAGTTTATATATTAATTAATTTAATTTAATTAGATTTTTAAAATAAAATAAGTTTTAAAAATGACAATTATTATCTGTTTTTCAGTCTAAAAACATTAACTAACTTCTTTTGATATAAATTATAGATTCTAAGCAAAAAATCAGCAACGGTTAAACAATGCAGCCTTTGGTGCCTAGCGTCCCTTTTTAGGGACGCTCTTAAATTGCTATAAAATCCTAAAAAAATTTAAAATTTACAAAATTGCAAAAAAAGGTAAACTAAAACATCGATCAAAGTAGCACATATATCAAACACAGATAGATTTACTTGTTAAGAACTTTAAAAACTTAGCTTTTTGTTCTTGAGACTGTGAACGATGTAATTTTTGATAAAGATCATAATCAAATGGCTACAGATCACACTTTACAGCGGTTATGTGCTGAAATCTGTTAATACAGAATTGAAGCAATACCAAAGTAATAATTGAACACAATTATTTGGTTGAAATGTTCATTTTTCGAAAATTCAGACTCACTTTTTGAACCGTCCCTAAAAAGGGACGCTAGGCATTAATGGGTTAACATATCTCGTAAAATATATTTTAAAGCAAAATATCATTTTTATGACTGATAGTTTTTGCCGACTGATAATTTCCTATGATATAAATTACTTAGAATCCAAATATCACCAACGGGTATTTTTGCCAAAAATACTTTTAATTAAAAAATAAAAGAAAATAAATCACATTAATCAAATGAAACGACTTCTATTAAAGACAAATAAAATTGCCTACGTTAAGAATAAGACTATTTTAAAACTCATTGACCGAACGAAACATCTTAAAGGAACAGCAAAGTATTTTACTGAAAATGATTTATATATTTAAATCACTTTTTAAATTTTAAAAGAAAAAAAATGTATTACATATCAGTCAAATGAAATATTTTAGCCGATAAATTCACAAAATACAGTGATTAAAAATATTTAAAAAGTATATAGCTCACTCCCAGATGCTTGCATTGGTTATTTAAGGGCATCCTTTAAAGGCCAATGTCAATAGCTCAACCGCCCAGAAACGTTCGGCGGCGAAACATTAACTGACCTCCAAATTGCTACCATTTAACTAAAAAGGGTACATTATGCTTATAACGAGCTCTCTTTCGTTTCCTGTATCTCTGTTACTTTGCTAAATAGACAACCCTGTTATTACTCGCAGTGCATTCTGACTTACTCCCGCTCTCTCATGTAAGATAGCGGCCTTGAAAATATTTTTACTATTGCAATAACCTTCCGCAAGCAAAAAGATGACCTATTTCGACAATTATATTTTTTTTTTGATGAAAACGTTGGTGAAATGTGTGAAAATGACTGCATACTACCAGAAATGTATGAAAAAGTTGGTGAGTAAAATAATAGCTGAGTAGCTTCAATGTCTCCATTGTTTTTCTGGTCTCAAAATGCTCTCTCAGACATTATTTACACAGCGTACAAGTTTTGGTGATAATAAATACTTAATAAACAATTGTTTCGTTGTTAGGTCCTTTTGCTTTGTGTTTGTTTTTATTGTACGTAAATGTCGTTATTTAAATTAAAAAAGATAAAAGTGTAGAAATATTTATCCCGTTTTAGATTAGCGAATGATTTTTTTTTCTTTCAATTTTACTTAAAGCATTTAAGCCAAATTTTTAACACTAAAATTTTTAAAATAACTTAAATAATGTAGTACAGTTAATCACCCAAGCTATGTAACCGAAAGTGTGTTTATTTTTTATTGTACGTAAATGTCGTTATTTAAATTTAAAAAAGATTAAAGTGTTGAAATATTAATCCCGTTTAAGATTAGAGAAGGATTTTTTCTTTCAATTTTACTTAAAGCATTTAAGCTGAATTTTTAACACTAACATTTATAAAAATAACTTAAATAATGTACTACAGTTAATTACCTAAGTTATTTGACCGGATAGATGATATCGAGCATTCTATAGAACGCGAGGAGTGAAAAGAAAGCATCGAGTAGAACACCTAGCTTAGACATTGTACAGAATACATAGACATTACATTAGTACGCCAACTTCATAAAAAATCGTTAATTTATATATAAACACATTTGCAGAAATTTTCAATATAATTTTCGTTAATTGTAAAATTAAATATTGTTAGGTCGCACAATATAAATTGATATAGGGGAGACCGGGGCAAGATGACGAGCCGGGCAAGATGACGAATTTCGTATTTTTTTCATTTCCAGCTAAGTAGAAGCATCAACTGCTCATTAGAGATTCTTCTATCCATCCTTCGTTCAGCAATAGTATAAAGTCGCTGAAATCGCCATTTTCAAGACAGTTCTGAAGTTGTTCTGGTTTACCGCTACCGCGATCTAACTTTTATCCATGTGCAAATAAGCTCTGATGCAAATACAGGTAAGATTTATTGCTTCTCATTAGTATTAATGTGTACCTTAGTTTAAATACTACCTATTTATATAAATAAGCACCAAAAAACGCATTTTTTTATAGAAATAAATACGAATCCTTCAAAAATGGCAGTCTGGGGCAAGATGACGAAACGAAACACGGGGCAAGATGACGAGCTCGTCATCTTGCCCCATGTTTCGGAATTTATGAAACTCACTATGTTGCCCCTTCTATAAAGTTCTTTAAATGCTTATTTATAGTTATACTCATATATATACTAATGTATATAATAATATATTATACTAAGTCCCTCATACCCCCACCCCTCTTCCAAAGAGCAAACTAATTGTTTGTTAATGATACATATAATGACATTTCAGATATGGTTCGACAATACAAGAAGAAATCCTCAAGAGGAGAATGGAGCAAAGATTCTATGTTGCCCATGGTAATATAAGCTGCCCATGGTAGTCAGTCCTACAGTATTCAGAAGAGTTTCAAAGATTATTTCAGCAGAGAGAGGAAGGAATGTAACAATAATTTGTTGCATAAGTGCCACTGACTTTTACCTGCCACCTTTTATGATTTTTGCCAGAAAACGAATGCGCCCTAAACTTATCGAGAAAGCCCCACCAAGAACTGTAGGTCACTGTAGTGATAATGGCTGGAGTAATGAGGATACTTTTTTTCTCTTTTTTGCGGCACTTTTACCAACACGTAAAATCAAACAAAGAATCTCCTGTTCTGTTGATCATTGATAATCATAAATCCCACATAACTTTGCAGGCTATATTATATTGCAGAGAAAAATTCATTATCATTTTTGGGTCTCCACCCTCTTGATGTGGCAATTTTCGGCAACTATATGGTCACTCATCCAGGGCAGACCATCACAGATAAAAATGTTGGTGAACTTTTGAGCATATCTTACTTTAAAGCCGCTACAATTGCAAATGCCGTTCAAGGTTTTCAAGAATGTTGGATCGAGCCGCAACGATCATGATTTCGCTGCTTCAAAAACCTGTTAAAGAGAGAACTGAAAATAATAGTGCCAACCCCCAGACCCTGTTAGTAAAAAACCACATATAAAAGATCCAGTAGATACAGAATTGATGACAAATTCTCATTCCAGTGCAGAAAAGAAGAGTTTGAGTGTTTTTGATTTAAAGCCGTTGCCAAAAGCACTACAATGTGGCAAAAAAAGAAAAAACAAAAAAAAAAAAAGAGTTTAAGTATCTTTACGAGCTCACCCGCCAAAAAACTGCTAGAAGAAAGCGCCAAGCAGAAAGAGAAAAAGGATTGCCTAAAAAAACAGAGGACAGAAGAACGTGAAGCAAAAAAAGGAGTAAGAAAACTCAAACTTTGTTTCTTTAGCCCGAAGTCAGAAAAAATCAGGCATGGCAACCCAGTGGCATCAACTTCAATGGATGGTGTAATAAGATGTTCTGCTTGTAAAGAGGAATATTGTGATCGTCCAACAGAAAAATGGATCCACTGCTGTGAATGCCAAGAGTGGTGGCATGAGGACTTTTCCAATTTTGAAAATGGCATTTTTATTTGCGACTATTGTTAGCTGCACTACTAAACCCTTGTATATATACATTACTTTACAATGCTTAATTTAATGCTTTCTCAGATATAGAAACCCATTTATCATTTGTTAAACCATGTAACGTATTTAAAAGATAAAAATGTTGCGCCTTTTATAGAGTCGTCATCTTGCCCCAAGGCGAAAGTCATCTTGCCCCGGTACTGGGGCAAGATGACGAATTGTTAAAGTTATGAAAACATAAGAAAATCATACCTTTTTTTTAATTTCAAAAAATAATTGGTAATATATTTTAGAATACAAAGGACTACTCTAACGCCTCATATAAAAATAATTTTACCATCCTTGAAAATGAGTGAATAATAAGCAACGATTCTTAGCATCGTCATCTTGCCCCGGTCTCCCCTACTCTTCTTTTAATATGTTTGTCGATGCTGGTGCAAAACAAATACTTTGTTGTCAATATACTCTTGGAGGGTGGAGAGAAATGTTGCTTACAATAACTTCAATATTAAATACTTGATTCTGTTTTTTTTTTTTTTTTCAGAATCTGCAATGCAGAGTTTCCCTTATGGGCAATTCTCTGTAAACTCGTCATTTTCCATACCTAATTGTCCGGGTATGTTTTTTTTAATGTTCATATAATATTAATAATATTGCTCTGGAAACGAATCTATTACTTTGTTTCGAAAGAGGGTCAATTAAAGTTTGTTTTTCTGATAAACCACAATAGGGGGTAAATCCCCTGCCTATGCAGGGGACTGTGCCAGGGGATTGTATTGCACTTTGTTGCGTAATATCTGCAAAGTAATTTGAATATAATTAGTTACGAAATTACCTATAAATTTAGGCACAAATTGTGGATATAACTAATACGTTTCCTAATTAAAATTATTAACATTGAAAAAATCCCTTCCCAGTGGAATGTTTTCGCAACGGCCCAGACCCAGATGCATACTTTCATCACAAATGTGGCTCTCGAACTAAAAAAAGTAGCGTTTCAACACCGTTCTCGGCAATTTTGGCAAATTCACACTGACTACTTTAAATTTCAAGCCGAAAAACATTGCAAGATTAACAGATTTTTTCTATTGTAGCTTTAATTTTGTGGCCGTGGACTATTTCAAAAAACTCTGGACAGAACTTACATGACAGTTTTAAGTTTTAGAAATACGTAATGAGACCTTATTTCATGAAAAAGATATAGTTGCATTATTCTATTTTTAGATATTAGTTGACGGGCTCGGGTGTAAATAATGGTAACTACATTTTTAAAATCAAAGGTATGGCTTGTGAAAATTTCGAAAAATTACTGCAGGAAATATTTTGATTTTAAAAAGAAAGTGCATGTGCGTAGGTACATTATTAAGGGATGTGGTTACCCCTAAACCCTGTAATATTTCTGTTCATATGCCCACGTACCATTGTTTTCACCAAATGATTCGAGTTTTACAATTTTGTCAGATACCACTATTTACGCCCGAGCCCTTCAATTGCCAAATGTATGTAGTGTTAATAGGTTTCAGAAATATTGGCTTTAAGTGTTAGACTGTAGGATTGAGACAGCCAGGGGACTGTGTTTTTGGTGCTTAGATAATTTCTAGAAAAAAAAAATGTTATAGCTCCAAATACAATTGGGCTGCAAAGTTTTAATACTTTTCTTGTATTAAGAGCAATAATTACTTCATTACATTTTATTACTTTAAAAATACTCTTTCCGTACAGCCAATTACGAGTTTAAAGAGAATCGCCCTTATACAATAACTTCAAATTTAACGCATTCATTGAAATCTTAGAAAATAGAAATCAAATTGAAACGTATAAACTGTAAGTTACTTGGTATTTTTATGAAACGGTAATTGAAAAAGTCTAGGATTGACAATTGAGGGCACACTGATGACGTTCGCCATATTACATGCAAAGAATTAATCTTTTTTTTCTTCACATAAACTCCTAATAAAACAGTAAATACTCATTGGCAATCTGCGAAAATGTTTACCACCACAGTGATATAACAAATACTTCGTATCAGTTACTCTTCAGAGGCAACGTCTAAACTCTCTCAGCATACGTGTAGTAGTAATTTTCTATAGCCTTACTGAATTTCCATTAATAATTACCTACGCCGTCCAGTTTGAAAGCAAGGCTTATTTTTCGAGAAGGTAATTACGTCTTTGGTATGCTATGCCCATTAACTGCGACATTATTGGTGAAATGATTCAGGAAATTGAACCTTTCCCTGGGCAGGATGAAGTCACTGAATAAATTTACCTTCTTTTATTATTGATTTTCGTTAAGAGCAAGAATCTGAGAAACTGTCACGCCTAGCATTATGAGGTGATTCATGACCTCTCTGATTTTCTCCCAAAAATTACCAAATGTTTATTATCTTATTTAAAGACCAAATCCAGAATGTTTTGCTCTAAAGTTGAGTTGTTTAGTTTTTATGGATCCCTAAAGATGAAGGTGCGGCATCAAAAATTAAGCGGATTTTCAAAACATGGAAGTTGCCGTGAACCAAAACTCTTACCAGGAACTGTTTAACTCCAATTTTCTTTTAGTATATGGAATATAGAAGGTTGAAACTTTACAAAATGAATGTTAAATTTGTGGTAAGTTGTTGCCGTAAGGTCAGTGAAGGCCCTTAAAACAAGGCATTTTTGACGTTTTTTAGCGTTTTTGAAGTCCAAAAACAGCTTTTACATTTCAGTTGGCACGGCAAAAGTAGTGTCGTTTGAAAGACCAATGTAAGCACTTTAAAATAATGTATAAATAGCCGAGGAAAGTTCAACGTGCTTTTTTAGTTGTGTAAGGCCGAAATATGAAAAATGTCATATTTTACCGACATTCAAACGGTCATAACTTCCTCTGCCAACAACATGTTGAAATATTTTTTTTGCCAATGTCATACTCTATTCTTTGTCTTAACAGAACAGGTGAGTCCTTTGAGGCTTCCTTCCTAAAAAACGTCAAAAATGCCTTGTTTTGAAGGCCTTTACTGACCTTACGGCAACAACTTACCACAAATTTAACATTCATTTTGTAAAGTTTCAACCTTCTATATTCCATATACAAAAAGAAAATTGGAGTGAAACAGTTCCTGGTAAGAGTTTTGGTTCACGGCAACTTCCATGTCTTGAAAATCCGCTTAATTTTTGATGCCGCACCTTCATCTTTAGGGATCCATAAAAACTAAACAACTCAACTTTAGAGCAAAACATTCTGGATTTGATCTTTCGTTAAGATAATAAACATTTGGTAATTTTTGGGAGAAAATCTGAGAGGTCATGAATCACAGGCGTGACACTCTCTCAGATTCTTGCTCTTAATGCCTATTTTGCGCATCTGAGATTCCTCATACATCATGAGAACAGGGCCGCCGTTTGGGGGGGGGGTATACTGGACCTTTAGTACCGGGACCCGGAGCTTTGGGGGGCCCGTAAGGTTATGAACATGTTTTTCCCATTTTAGTGTCAATAATTTCATTAAAAAAAATCTCGCTTTCCATTGCCGATTCTCAATATGAAACAATTGCTTGTACAAACACTAATGAATGAAACACGCTTGCGCAGAGGAAATTGCATCGCTTTTTAAAATCATCTGGCGACACAAATAACGTGAAAATAAAATCAGGCGCGCACTTTCGTAACCAAAAAAAAAAATTTTTTTTTCGCTTTTTTTTTTTTTACAATTGCAAATATGCTGAAAGACAGCATTAAAATATGCAATTTGGGGGGGGGGGGGGGTTGCATGGGGGCCCGGCATTAAAATTGGTACCGGCCCCCATCGCTGGTAGCGGCGGCCCTGGGTGAGAGTGAGCACGGAGCGATTTTTAAGACATCAGTATCACAAATTGCTTATGCATAGAAGGAAATACTAAGAAGGAAATACTAATGTGCCCACAAGGGCGAATCTAGGAATTTTCAAAGGAAGGGCAATTGGTCTTTATAACTTACTTTTATTATGTATACTGGTTCACAAATATTAATCACAAAAGTTTCGTACTTGAATTCCGAAATATTTCTGGGGGAGAGGCCCAAACCTTCTTCCCCCAACATTTAAAACTTGTCTAAAAAGTTTTTTTGAGTTTCAGCATCGCGAGAGAAAAACTACCGGTGTGGAGAGGTCCTCAAAAAAGGGGGCGATCACCTCCATCGCCCCTCCCTTGTATCCGTCCTTGTGTGCCCTTTAATGATACTCCCCTAACATATGTAGACTTTATATAGAGTTTTATACTAAACTGATTTTTAGCTGAAATGCTTATTCGTATTTATTTACAATGAACATTACAAGATATTTGATTGGAATATTTTCGATGAGCATATACTAATCAGTATTAAGATCCTTATTTTTTGATCGAAGTAATTTAAATTTTTGAGCAAGTTAAATAATACACAACAAGAGAAAATTACCTGTATTTTCGTGTTTGCATACTAATTTTTCTTATTTTTGCAGTTACTAATTGATATACATTTTTATGAAATTTGAGTTGCAGAGAAAACGTTCAATATTAGCAATGTTGATAAACGAAATATTTTTATTCTAAATTAGAATTATATTTTCAAATAACTAAGAAACAGTTTACGTGAAAAATATTCTGTTTTATCTTTTAAGTGATGAAATAATAAGGCTTGTTTAGTTGAGTATTATTTAGATAACTAAATTCTTTTTAAAAAGTTGGGACCGACAAAATATTTTATCGCTGCATTTCCATGAAAATTTGTAAAAAGAACTGAATTATCATTAAAAAAAAGCAAGTTACTATTCATACAAATTATTTTTAACTGAAATTTTCAAACCTAATTTTTAACTGAGAAATATAAATTTCAAAATAGAACTTTCAAAATTAGCTGAAAGCATCGTTCTTAGCATAGACACAATTGAAGCAAAACAAATGCTTTTATGAAGGAGAGGGTAAGAAACAATAATAAAAATTAATTAAATAAAAAAAAATGTCAGAAAGATTTCTCACATTGTTGAAGATCAAAATGCTAGATGAATAATTATAAAGGGAAGTTTTTTCCTGGCATATTACACTGCATATTAAGCAGTCAGAACTTTTTAGACAGTCTTCTCCCTGAAAACTTATATTTAATCGTTTTTAATTATTTGTTTTTATCAAAAGTAAAAATTATGACGTGATAAAGCAGGATGAAAAACATTAATTTTTCTTCAAGCACTAAATTAAGCTTTTGCATTGTTATTGATCAAATGCATGAATTTTGAATACTGTAACGTGAGCATAAAATGTGAGATGTGGGAGTATAACTCTTTTTTTTTTGTTTATTTATTTTGCTGCTTCAGCTTGAATAAACATATCTCTCATTAAAAAAGGAGGCGTCTCCCTTCCCCTCTCTGTCTTTTGTCAACAACGTTTAAGATCGTCCTATATTTCGTTCTAAAGGGCTTAAACTTTTGTTTCCGACGGAGAGTTCTTAAAAATTCCTGCCCTAACATCATTGAAAGTCAACTGAAATAACGCTTTTCGAATATTTGTCTGTCCTCTTAAAATTATCATGACCCTTCAATTTTGAAAAAGTTCAAGGGTGGGCCCTAAATCACCACTCTCTTAACATCTACGCAGATAGTCTAAAACTGCGTTTTTAAAGTTACATTTTCAAAAACAGTTCCAGGGGAGAATTTAAGACCTACCTTTCCCTAAAACAATCAGATATGATCTATACTTGTGTTTTTAAAAATTTAAATATCCAAAAATATCCAGAGAAGCGCCTCTGAACCTCTTCAACTACTACCATGGCCAAAAATTGTTTAGAATGCATTTTTCAGAGATAATTTTCTGAAAAGAGGGAACTCGAATCTCTAATCTACGTATTATCTGCAAAGATAGTCTAAAATTACGTTTTTAGCAATACAATTTCGAAAAAATCCCAGATCCCCTCTTTCCATTGCACAATCAGAGTTAATAATGGAGTTTTTAACGTTTCGATATCGAAAAATGGACGGATGAGCGCACTCGAACCTATTCTCCCATAACATTACCAAAAATCGTTTAAAATGCATTTTTAAGACCACAAATTCCAAAAAATATCCGGGGGAGAAACCACCATACCTCCTTACTTCTGGGTAAATAATATACTTACGATTAGGAACACATTCTCAACTCTCTGATCTAGTTATGACTACCCTCTTAGAAAAGATGTTGGACCCATTCTTTTCCCTCTGTTTGAAATTAATGAGGGGTCGGCAATTTCATACCCCCCTCCACAGTTTTTTGTCCCCGCTACAGTCAGAATATTAACTCCTTGTGGTCCTTATTTGAAAATTGCAATGTTCATTGGTCTTTACAAAGGCTAAGCATGTTTTTGAAAAACATGAATTTTTCCTAGTATTTCTATTTTTCCAAAGTCCTCCCCAATGTTCAGCAGGCAGCGACGCCCATGCTGTTTAGGTAATCAAACCTACTCAGATAAGTGGATTGGTACCAAAAATGGGGATAAGGGTACCTAATGTACAATTTAAATAACCGCATTTTCTTGAAAACGGCTCATACAATGAAAATTTGAGCCAAACTAAGATTGTTGTTAAATAATTTCTATGATAGGTTTATGCTAAAAATAAATTGTCTCTGAATTAATTTCTAACGTATGGCATAGTTACGGCTGTTAAAAAGAAATCAATATTAATTCCCTTTCATAGCACATTTCGATGTAATTCGAGAGAATTACTAAAGAATTAACTTCATTTGAACACCAAAAATTTTGAAGATAAAAACGCAAGCTTGGTGTCATGTATCATGGCAAGTACAGTGCGTCGCAAAAGTTTAAGCACAACCGAAATCTTTTGATAAGACGAAAAGTATACACCAAAAAGCTTTGAAATTTTTACTGTAATTAAACAAACAGCTTACAAATCCATGTTTCGAATTTAGAAACATTTCATAGAAATTAAAATACGATTACATGATAAAATCAAAATTTTGCTGTCGCAAAAGTTTAACCCATTTGTGCCTAGCGTCCTTTTAAAAGGACGCTTCCTAAATCCTCCATAAATTTCTAAAAAAGTATTTCATTTCAAATCAAATAGCTGATTATTATAATAAAGTGTTCTGTTAATCATTATACACGAGATAGTGGCACTAAAATTATATTCAATATTTTTTTTTACTGGCGAAAGTCCAAGAAGTGAAATTTTCATCATTTTAAAATGTCAAAGAGCAAAAAGTAAGTTAAAATTTTTAATTTCCGATGATGTGAAAAGTTTTCATGCTCAAATCTTACTTTATACTCTTTTCTAAAACACGTATTTTTCAATTTTTTAAAAATATTATTTTAGCGCAGTTTTATCTGCGATTTTGTAGCGTTCTATATTTAGGACGCTAGGCACGAGTGGGGACAGGTTTTTCCCACGTGTTCCGTTCCTGAAAGCTTTGCATTACTGATCATTTTTGATGGTATATCATCATAAAATGCCGGAAATATGATGTTTCGGACAGGCCCGTCATTTAGGGGGCAGGGGGGGTCAATTGCCCCCCCCCCCATTTTGAGATATCAATGTATTTACATATAAGTGGGCGTGGTTTTTGCTGATTTCCAATGAAATTGGATTGCGTTTTCACCCTTTGCTTCCCCCCCCCCTGGAGAAACTTGAAATGACGCCTCTGGTTTCAGAAATAAGTTTTGAATAATGAATGGATTAAGAGTTAAGTTGATAGCATGTATTTAACTACATTTAATTTATAAATATTTTTTGCTTGTTCTTATTCATGAAAGCCTGGCTTTTCCCATGATTTACGATACTTTATCATCTCATAATAGCATAAATATTTCTTATGCATATTCTTTTCAAAAATAAAAGTATTCAATAAACTTTTATTAATTGCAAAATTTAATTGTATTTAAATATCGTTTTTATTTTACCAATCATTACTAATCAAAGAAACTCTTATATAACTAATCAAGTGGTTATTTTGAAATAAACGCATAATCTAAAAAAAAATCAAATGTGATGGACCTCATTTAAGAGCTCTCGGAAAATAAGTACCATGACTTGTTTTTTGAAAACCCTTTTGCGTCACCCGCGTTTATTGATAATGTAACACATAAAGAAATAGGTGCAACGGGAACTGTACAGGCAAACAAAACTGAAAACTGTCCACTTGAAGATATTAAATATAGTTCAAGCTAGACGATGGTCAAATGCTGAAAAAAAAAATTAATATAAACCAACCATTTACTGTTTGCCAGAATAATAAATTTATGGGTGGAACAGACCGAAATCAGAACTTAGACCAATATCGCTGTTCTATTCGGTAAAAAAAATGGTGGTGGTCACTGTTTCTGTTTGGTCTCAAACATTCTGTGAAAAATGTATGACTCCTGTGCAGATTATGCCCTTATTATGAAGCAAACAAAATGGACCTTATGCAGTTCAGAAGAGAAATCAGAAGAGAAGCCACAGTTACTTTGCTAAGTACAGCAAGAGAGCCAAAAACAGCGTGGCTATGGGAAATTCAAAGAAATTAACAGAGTGCCCAACGAAGTGAGATTTGGTGGAAAAGATCATTTAATCGTTGCAAATCCAAAACAAATAAAATGTGCTTACTGCGGTAAGAAATCTACATGAAAGTGCAATAAATGTTTAGAAGGATTGCACGTTAAATGCTTTGAAATCTTTCATACTAAGTAACTTTTATTTTAAAAAATGTAAGAAAAAAATACTCATGCTATTATTTTTTGTCATTCTTTAAGCTGATAATGTGAATTCTTTTTATGCAAATTTAAATTTTAAATGATTTATTTGAAGCACTCGTTAAACAGTCTAAGTTTAATTTTCTGGTTTCTTCAATTTTTTTATTTTTATTTATCATTTTTTAATGTTTAAATTTATTTTGAATTACATTGTTTTATTACAGTGGCTACCACTTATATGAATTGCTTTGTTCAAAATAGTTTTTATTCAGTAAAGCTGCTAATTTAATAGAGCTGGATTGTGTTCTTTTTAATGATTTGATTCATTTAAGCGGTTTATTCAATTAAAAACTGATTCAATAAAGCGGTGTCAGCTGTATTATGTTATGCTACATACATTTTTATTTTTTTAATGTTTAATATATGCAAATTTGTTATTAAGATGATCAAGTTTGGAAAATCTAGGGGTCGAAGTATTTGTAAAAAACCTGTACCCTCTCGTGCCTAGCGTCCTTTTAATAGGTCGGTTACATTATATCAAATAAAAATTGTAATTTTGGTTCAGGATTTTTTTAAATATTTTTCCAGTTCATTTAGTACCTAAACACATGTTATGAGCCAAAAATGGTTTAAAAGTTCGGAGTTGAGCATTAATGGGTTAAGCACAAAAATGGAATATATATATTTTAGAAAGCATAAAAGTCTTTTAATAGTCTATGATGTTACCGTTGCATCCGATGAGTTCGAATATGCGATTTTTCATCGATAGAACGAGATTATGGAAGGTTTCGGGAGTTAGTCTGTACCAGTTTTCCTCGATTGCAGATTTAAGCTCTTGAACAGAGCAATGCTGCTTCCCATTCGGGTATACGTCACGTGCGAGAATTCCCCAGATGTTTTCTGTGGGATTTAGGCTGAGTGCTGGCCAGTTCATTACACTAATATTTTGACAAGCAAGCCATTCTTTCGTACTACGGGAATTGTGTATTGAAGCGTTGTCTTGCTGAAAAATCCAATCAGGACCACCTAGGACTTTACCAAATGGTAATAAATGCTTTCTCAGGGTATCTTGATACCTTTCTGAATTTTGTCTACCCTTTAGAAAGCTAAGAGAAGTTTGTCCGTTGAAGCAAAAAGCGCCCCATACCATGACTGAGCCACCACCATGTTGCCTACTGAATACGCACTTCGGATCTTTCCTCAAGTCACGGCAGTAGTATGAGAACCCATCTGGACCGTTTAAATTCCATTTTTTTTTTTCATCAGAGAACACAACCGAAATCCATTCGTCACTATTATGCATATGATGCTTTGCCCACTGCAGTCTTGCTTGTTTGTGACACTTTTTCAGAAAAGGTTTGGGAGCTAACTTTTGTTTTTTTTTTTTTGATAAATCCTAATTCTTTTATTCGTTTGCTTATGGTATCACGATAATTTTATTACAAGTCTAGTTTTTATTTGATTAAGTAACACATTTTCAGTTAAGGCCAGTTTTTTAATTCTTCTATCTTCACGAGAAGTAGTTTTTCTCTGTCTTCCTGAGCAAAACGCAGGTTTAAATTGATTTCCACGTTTCAGAACATTATAAAACCACGTTTAGATAGATTTAAAATCACTGAAATTTGCATAACAGAGTTACCTTCTGCTTTCAGCTTCCAGAGTTTCACAACTTCTTCAGACGAGAAGTGTAGTGACTTCGGCATCTTGATAACACTTTAAGCCATTGCTACACTATATAACTCGTTCAAAAGAACCGCACTGGTTCTTCACACATCACGTTTCAAAAGATATTTGCATAAAATCTGATCTGTGCATAAACTTTTGCGACAGCCAAAAAAATATCTTTTGTATTTTCTGATTTTCGTTGCGGTTATATTTTTCAAAACTTCAAACGCTTAATTAGGATCATAGTAGCCACTTACAGTAGAAATATGAAAGCATTCTGCTGAAAAGATTTCTTTTTATTGAAAAATTTGCATAGTGCTTAAACTTTTGCGACGCACTGTATCATGACTGCACATGTAATTATTTAAAAATATGATTTGTCATAGGTTTCTTTCTGGACTGTGCTGAATACATTTTGTTCCTTAAAAAATGTTTGAAACGTACATTTCAGTTACAAACTGTTAAGATTTTTCTATCGGCCATCGGCCATTCAATAAATAAATAAATAAAAAATAACCGGCCTTCATCAGTCTAAAAACAATCGTTATTGGTTCATCGGCCAAAACAGGAAATCGGTCGAGCCCTAATATCAAGCATGTACCTGATTTAGTTTTTTTAAATGTGACTTTTCATAAATTTCTACAATGTACTAAACACATTATTGTTCCTTAAAAAATGTTTGAAATGCACATTGCAGCTTGAATTTTTTTATTTTTCCTTCTGCCAAGCCCAAATGCCAACGATCAAACCCTAATATCAAGTCTGCACATGAATATAGCTTAATATGTGTATTTATTTCGTGCATTCTACTTATTTTGATAGCTGAATCTTTATGAATAAGAAAAAAAAAAATCCTAACCCTCTGAGGATATTTTCACCCCCCAAACCCGCCTTTGCTGCTCCTTGTTGTGTGCAGAAGTTAACTGCAATTCACAAAATAATAATTCTTTCTACGCACTATTCCCTCCACGAAACTAGTCAAACAGGTTACTCTCACCAAGATATTCAACAAGCAGCAACTTACGTACATACAGTACTAACGTACACTTGTAAGAACGCTAGACAAGTAAAAGTCCCTTTTCATTTGATTAATTAAAAGCTCCTTTTCCTTGAAAAGGGTTTTTTTCTCCCATAATCAACATACATTCGATAATTAAAATAGACCCTTTTTTCTGAGAAAGTCTAGTTTTCCGAATTTTTAATCATCCGAAAGTGGTCCGGTCCCACTTCGGATAATTGGAGTTTCAGTGTCATAACAAAAGTATTGTCGATAAAATATAAAAATTAGTTTAAAAAATAATTACACAAGCATAATTAGTTGATTGAAAATTAGTGACTACAGGAGAACTCCAATTACCCTAACTCCTAGTTTCCGAATCGTTGATAATCTAAATCGCTTACCGAATTTCCGAAATAAACAAACCAAAAAAAAAAAAACCAATTAAAAAAAAACCAAAACTTGCTACGATTTACAAGATAATGATTCTGTCCGCGCATTCTTCACTCCGCAAAAACTTGTCAAACAGGTTAATATAACTGAGGTATTAAGCAAACAAAAAGTTTTATTTGAAGTACGGTACGCGTATATACTAATGTACCGCACTTGTTAAAACGCTAAACAAGTAGAAGCGCCTTTTCGTTTGATTAATTGAAAGTTCTCTTTCCTTAAAAATAGTTTCTTTTTCCCATTTTCAACATACATTCCACAATTAAAATAGACCCTTTTTTCATTAAAAAATCTAATTATCCGATTTTTTAATTATCCGAAAGTGGTCCGGTCCCAATTGTTTCGGATAATTGGAGTTCTAGCACATTGAAAATAATGGTCCATTGTCATAGCAAAAGCATTGTCGAGAAAATATAAAAATTAGTTTAAAAAAATAATACACAAGCATAATTAGGTGATTGAAAATTTGTGACTATAGTAGAATTCCAATTACAGTAACTCCTAGTTTCCTAATCGTTGATAATCTAAATCGCTCACCGAATTTCCGAAACAAACAAACAAAGAAAAAAAAAACGAAAACTTACTGCGATTTACAAGATAATGATTCTGTCCGCGCATTCTTCACTCCGCAAAACTTGTCAAACAGGTTAATATAACCGAGGTATTAAGCAAACAAAAGGTTTTATTTGAAGTACGGTACGCGTACATACTATACTAATGTACCGCACTTGTTAAAACGCTAAACAAGTAGAAGCGCCTTTTCGTTTGATTAATTAAAAGTTATCTTTCCTTAAAAATAGTTTCTTTTACCCATTTTCAATATACATTCCACAATTAAAACAGACGATTTTTCATAAAAAAATCTAATTATCTGATTTTTTAATTATCCGAATGGGTCCGGTCACAATCGGCTCGAATAATTGGAGTTCTAGTGCATTGAAAATAATGGTCAAAGGTCGAAAAAAAGCAATGTCAATAAAATATAAAAATAAATTTAAGAAAAAATACAGTTATAATTAGTCAATTGAAAATTTCTGACAACAATAGAACTCCAATTATCCAAGCTCCTATCATCCGAATAGAGGATAATCTAAACAGCTTGCAGAATATCCGAAAAAATAAATGAGACGAGAACTTGCTGCGGTTCATTAAATAATGTTTCTGTCCACGTACTATCCGGTCCGCGAAACTAGTCAGAACGGGTAATTTAACCGATATAATTATCGAACAACAACTTTTATTTAAAGTACGGTACGTACATACTATACTATATTGTAAGAACGCTAAACAAGTAAAAGTGCCTTTTCATTTAATTAAGTAAAAGTTCTCTTTCTTTAAGAATAGTTTCTTTCTTCTATTTTTTTCATACATCCAAATATTAAAATAGGTTTTGATCGGAATTACCTAATTACCCGAAGTTTTAATTATGCGAACAGTGTGTGACTCCAGTTAATTCGGACAATTGAAGTTCTAGTGTATTTAAAAGTATGGTCAAACATCATAACAAAAGCATTGACAATTAAACTAGCAATACATTTCGAAAAAATAACACTAATATAATTACTTGATTAAAAATTAGACTAATTAAAACTATTGTCAACTATCAAAACAGACCCCTTACCTTTTCTCTTTCACGATCTATGAGCAGAAGCAAGAGAGATAATAGCGCACGTCCAACGTCGATGAATATCAAGAACCGTTATGTTCAGAATATGAGACCCCCTCAGCTTTTATTGCAATTCCCCAAAATTCCAGTTTTTGCAGAAAAAGAAATTAAATTGAAAACCGTACATGCGCGTCATGAGTTTTTGAGTCTCAACACTTTCGATATTTGCTTTATTTCCCCCACCTTCCTTTTTCATTGTTTCTTGCGGTTTCCTGTAGGTATGTATACATTAAAAATCTTTCACCTCGAAGTAGGAAGAAGATGGGCGGGGAAGTGTGAAATTAAATTTGTATGTTTTGTGCCGCTTTTGATTTGTTTTGTTGCTTTTGGGAGGAGACACTTCTCCCGACGAATCGTTCTAGCCAGGTGGGATATTAATGTTTAGTTGAACACTTGTTCTTGGTAATTCAATAACCAAAGTTTTGTTACTCCCCCCCTCCTTTCTCTCTCTTTCTCTTTGTGAAGCTTTTTTTTTTTTTTTTTTGCTTTAGATATTTTATTATTTGCTACTGAGTTTTCTTGGACAAAAACGTACACAAAAATTCTCTCTTTCTATAAACAAAATTCAGTGGCGCAAAAGCCCATGGTGGGGGGGGGGGAGGCAATGCCTGCTGTGCCCATCTCAGTTTACGTTTGGTTACATCACAGATATTCCGGTTAGGTGGTCAGTCGAACGCAGAACCCCAGAATTTAGTTCCCAAAAAATCTTTGCGCGCATTTTATCAATCCACTGAAAGGGCGAACCGGCCATCTTGTCTGGTGGTCAAAGCAGTCTGAACGCGGATGGGGAGGTTCTGGGTTCGCTTCCTGGCTCAGGCATGAATGTAGTTTCTCTCCCCTGTCCTTGTTCTTTCTTTGTTTGAATGTGCTGTGATGCGAATGCTTGCCTACCCTATAAACGAGTCCTTAAGGCCAGGACTGCGGAGTCGGAGGAAAAATGGTCGACTCCGACTCCTGCTCTTTTTTATTTTTTTTACCCAAATGTAGAGAGGGGAAAACCCTAAACAGAGGTTAAAATATTAAGTCCATTTATAAAAGTTTAACTTTTATTCATGGTCGTAGCCAGGACTCACGTTGGGGCTGGGGTGAAAGCATGGGTGCATTTGGAGGTCAAGGAAGTCATTGTGACCTCTCAAAAAGTTCCAATTTTCTCAAGAGTTCTCGCAGGTAATTTCACATTTACCTTAATTTTCGGAGGTTACTGTGACCTCCCAAAGCTTCCAATAAGGCTCGACCGATGCATCGGCCAAGCCGATGCATCGGCGCCGATGGTTGAAATTTTTTCCATCGGCCATCGGCATCGGCCGCCGATGCTGACATGGAAAAAACATCGGCCCATCGGCCTCAAAAATATCTAAATGCCGATGCAAGGCCGATGTTTCTTTTTCTTTTTTTTTTTTTTAAGTTTTCTTAATATGGAATTCTATTTTCTCTATTTTTTACTTCACAATTAAAAGTATCGTTCTGGCTTTTCGCATGTGGCTTGAAATCGGGCAGCAAACGGGACTTTATACAGTTCTGAGTTTTGGAGTTTTCCGAATCGGGCAGATACCGAAATTTTCACAACACAGCAGACACTTTCCGAGTGATCGCTTTGATGCGAGTTTTGAGAATTACAGTAAAACCTCCAAATAACGGAACCGGAAGTTTTGTCCGTTATTGGGAGGTGTTCGCTATTAGGGAGGATTATGCTATTTCAGATTTTACCTATTAGTTTAATGCAGTACCATTGCAATCTTGCACTACGATACTGATAATTTGTGTATTATTTACTATATCTCGCTTGAATTCATATCAGTTTACCTTTGCACTTTTACTTTTCTTTACTTCACTTTGCACCGTGCCTTTTCATTGCAATTATTTAACCCCCCCCCTAATCTCTTTTACCGTATCTTTCTAAAAGAAGTATAGTTCGCCTGCCTACGCATTTTTCTCCACTATTCTATGATAATCTATGAGATATTTTCATTGAAAAATTACGATTGCAAATATGTCGACGGCCTCTATAACTTACTATCATATTCTCATTACTCAAGTCTATTTTATTTAAACTATATCAGGGGTGGGATACGAAGGATACAATTTCAGAGCAGCTAAAATTCTGTTTTGGAGAGGAGAAATAATTATTTTGAAGCCTACTGGAGGGAAAAAAACACGTCTTAGAGCAGGCTGAAGCTGGAAAATTACAATCTTAGCACGACTGAAGCAAAAAAAAAGCCATTTTGATGCAAGATTCAGCAAAATAATAAATCAAACTAGGAGCAAAAGTAGCAAAAAAAAAAAAAAAAGGTGCAAGCTGACTCTTTTTGTTTTCATGGTTATTTATTTTTCAATAAAATGAGTTATGTAACCAGTCGCAATTTTTAACGAACATGCAAACATTTCTGTTCATACATTTTAAGATTAGCAGATTCAAGCTATGACTTAGTATTGTGATTTTCTGTTGCCTTGTTAGCCTACTCTCCAGTTAAACAGAAGAAAAAAAACGAAAAAAGCATTAAAAGCGGTTAATGCATCATAAAATTATCACCAGGTCCAAAAAAAGGTCAAACAGATATAAAAATATTTAAAAAAAAGTCGAAAAATTAAAATTTGGAAAGTAGGGTTTTGAGATGGGGAATTTGTGTATCGGTCTGTCTACCCCCCCCCCCCCAAAAAAAAAACTTTTTTGAGTGAACATTCTGATTGGAACAAACATTTTTTTTTGTTGGAAAGAACTCGGCGAGTACAGCACATTCCCATATTTGATTTTTCGATTTGAACAATTTTTGGTGAAACTTGGAACCGTTCAAACAACCTGTCCCGCGATACTAACTTTTTAGTGAACAGACCGATTTAAACATACTTTTTTCTGTTCGAAAGATCTCTGCAAGGATACGTTATTCCCGTATTTAAATTTTCAATTTGAACAATTTTTTGTTCAGCATTGAACCGTTCAAACAACCTTTCCTCACCTAATAACTTTTAAGAGAACCATCCGAATTGAATAAACTTTTTTCCAATTGAAAGATCTCGCCGAAGGCACTTCATTCCCCTATTTCGCTTTTTGATTTGAACTATTTTTCGTTCAATATTGAGCCGTTCAGAAAAAGACTTAACATTGCACCTACGGGTAAATTTAAGTTTAATGTAGATCCTGAACTTAAAGGCGGATTTCCTTCAAACTAACTTTGTTAGAAAATGGTTTTGATAAATAATGTATGTAAAGTACTTTTCTGAATAAGCTGCAGTGAGGACTCTGTTTCCGACTCCTTGACTCTGACTCCGACTCCACAAGCATGGCAGAAATGCAGGCTCAAAAAAATTGACCCACTCTTACCATTCTAATTTTAGAGCTTTCGACTTCGACTGACGAATCTAATTTTTTAAAACCGACTCCGACACCGAATCTTCGAATCCAACTCCGCCCCTATGGTGGAAATACAGGATGGGAAAAAAAAGACCGAGTCCTACTATTAGAATTTTTGTGCCCTTGACTCTGACTCTACCTGTCAACTGCGACTGATGACTCCGACTTTTCAACCCCAACTCTGAATCCTCGACTCTAACTCAGACTCGGACGATTTTTTTTCTTTGTTTATTCATTTGTTTTATTTATTATTATTATTTTCTTTTTTTGGCGGACGATTTTGTCAAACAAAAATTACTTATTTAAGAGAACATTTTACTATTTATTTAATCAATTATTTGTTTTTAATTATTGGCAACAGATTAAAAATGAAATTCGAGACATTTTTTTAGGAAGGAGTTTTTTTTTGTTTTTGTTTTGATAAAATGTGTTTTGATTTGCTTCCTATTTTTAATTCTTTTTTTTTTCAAAACAATTAATTAATTTTTCTGCGGAAGAGGCTATAAAAGCTGAATTGTTTAAAAGATGCAACAACTTTATTTATTTTTTCTTTTTGTTTACTTTTGGAGTGCCTAGTTCATCAGATGAAATCTGCATGTTTGGCTTTTAGAAATCAGCTTTATGTGCTAAAAAGGTACGTTTGACATAATTTTTCGTCTCAGATAATTAAAAGAATATTGATCAGATGCTAGAACACCGAGGTCGATGTACGGAAAAGTAGGCTCGTTTAGTTCTTGACGGAACTTCTTGTTTTGGGTCAATCCATGGTTACGGTCGTTACATTCACACAACTTCAGCTGCTCATATTTTATTCACAAATGCAGTTAAAGTCTAATGAAAACAGGAAATGATAAAGCTCCCCCCCCCCCCCCCAATATGATTATCACCAAGCGTTAGTTTTAAATTATTAGTGGAAGTTGTAGAAAAATCTCGAAAATGTTTAGTTACGGTCGTTACAAAAAAAAAGACATGGTTTTTTGAGTGCTATGAAACACTGCCACTTTTCTGTGAATCTATTGCACGTATGATCTTCTGGATTTTTATAATAATTGTTCAATAAATAAAGCATGATCTCATACAAAGAACTTAGCTTTTTTGTTGAAAAATAAATTTTTATGAATTTTTGATTGCGGTTACGGTCGTTACAGAATAAGTTACGGTCGTTACGCGTCTGACTATTTTCAATATATATGTTGCTAAAAATGAGTAAACGGCGATTTTCTTCATTTTTCCGCTATATATAAAGTCAAATAATGGACATATGAGCAGAAAGGTTCTCCAGTTAGTTCATTTGATTAGATATAATCTTCAATTGATTACTGTAGACTTTGGAAGCTTTCAAATCCCTTGAGCTACGTTTTCACATGATACTTCACCAGAATACCCACACTTCCTAGTCTCTCTTCAGATATTTTAGCTCCACTAAATCCTCATAATCATCTATGACTCGAGCTCTGTATTTCTTCAGTACTTTGCGTAAAATTTTTTCTACAAATTCGCTTATTACGTAAATGGGTACCAATGGGGTATACGATTGTACCGGGCACCTTATTGCTCCAACTACACAAGTGTTCGCTTCATTAAACATTTTAAAAATATTCACACATTAAGATTTTTTCTGCATAAATCATTTGCCCTCGTCCGCCCGTTATCGAGATATAAGATTTTAAAGGATTGAATTTAAGTGAAGCTCCAAATTTAAAGGCTTCTGGGGAAATAGAAGGCCGACCATTTCACCATCTGCATGTGATAGGACATCTATCTGCAAAGCATGCGAAAGATGTCTCTCATCATTACCTGAAACTCACTAAATTTGCTGACTTTATTAAAATTTCGGCAGACTTTATGACTTTATAATTCGAAAATGAGGAGGTGAGGGCAAATAATTTATAAATCCAGCAAAATGTTGAACTACAATGTTTCAAATGCAAATAACTTAAATTTTTTTTTCATTATTTCACTTTTGTATGGTTTCCTGGTGAACATTGAATGGCCCCTGAGTCAAATTTGTCTAAGAACGAACGTAAACGGTATTTATAGCAGGAAAGCTCCTTTATAGGAGCTTTTCCACTCTATAAGAGACGAATACCCCCAAAGTAACTTTCATATGCATCAGTGGACTTATATACCAAATTTGGCAAAGATCCGACGTGAACTGTGAATTTAGACCTAAAACATGTAACACCCGTAACCAACATAGCACAAAAACGAAAAGGTTTCTTGAATAAATTAGTAATGCACTTTTTTAGAGGGAATGAGTAGGGTAGGGCGGGGCTAGTTGAGCAACGGGGCAAGTTGGGGAATCGAAATATCTCGAAAACTACTGAACTTACAACAAAAGTTTAAATGGCAAAAAGAAGGGGTTACAGGAGCAGAATATATCGCGCGACCTTAAATTGCCATCCGGAGCTCAGACTTTTTAACAGAACGGATTGTTTTATTTTCGTCAGAAAAAAAAAATCATGTCTTCGTATGTCTGTTTCTGAACTCGTATAAAAACACGTTTTCATGATTCCGTCAGTTTTTAAATTTTATTTGATGATTGCTCTATCGATTATGTATGGTTATTTTTTTTTCATTCCAGTCATTTTTTTTATAACGAATTTTTAGTAAAGTGGTTCATGTGGGGCTAGTTGAGCAAGCGATTGCTCAACTAGCCCCATTACATGTTCATTGAAGAAAATTAAATTTACTTATCCGCGTTATCAGTTAAACCCCCTCCCCAATAACTGTACGAGACTGGAGTGTCCACAGTATCAAAACCTAATAAAATTATAGTTGGGAAAGGGAAAAAAATGCTGGTGCAATGTCTTCAGGAGAACGAGGCACTAATGTAACAGTGGTAACTGCTGTGTCGGCATCCGGCAATACGATTCCTCCCATGTTTGTATTATTCCATCGCAAAAATTACAAAGATCATTTCATTAATGGTGGACCTCCAGATTGTATCGGGACAAGCAATCCAAGTGGATGGGTAACCGATGATGAATTTTTCAAATTTATGCAGCATTTTATCAACCATAGGAGACCATCGAAAGAATCTCCCGTTTTACTGCTTTTAGATAATCATTCATCTCATTTGAACATTGACACATTAGATTTGGCTAAAGAAAGTGGAGTGGTTATGTTAACATTTCCACCCCACTGCAGCCATAAGTTGCAACCACTGGACGTGTCTGTGTTTGGGCCCTTCAAAAAATATTGTGCTGCTGCGCAAGAAACATGGTTAAAGAATAATCCTGGACAGCCCTTAACAATATACAATATCCCGAAAATTGTGGCATATTCTTTGCCATTAGTTACGACAATTACGAATATTACTAATGGTTTTAGAAATTCTGGAATCTATCCATTTAATCCCAATATTTTTACCAAAGAAGATTTTTCACCATCATTTGTGACCGATTGTCCAGAACCAGCACAAGTTGAATGTCAGCAACTAGAGCTACAACTTGATGCTGGTGATCCACCTCTTTATAGTCTATCCGATGCAAGTAATTCAGCTGCTGCTGGTCAATTCATTGCAAGTGTTTCGGTTGGAACTGGTCAATCTGATACAAAAGGCTCAATTGTTACTTTTCAACCTAGTGCAACCGTTGTTGCATCTACGTGTCAAAATAATCAAAATAAAGAAAAAAAATGGTTACTGCTAAAGCACCAGGAATATTTTCTCCTGAAGTTGTTCGGTCGTATCCCAAAGCTGGAGAAAGGAAAGTGAGAAGAGCTGGCAGGAAAAAAAAAGCGGCCATTTTGACAGACACGCCAGTGAAAAAATCATTGGAAGAAGAACAATCAAAGAAAAAACCGAAGAAGATGAAAATCCCGAAGTTAAAATTAATAAAAAAACAAAAAGAATCTCAGGGAAAAAATCTGCAAACAGAAGACGACCAGTATGTCTGTCTACTTTGTTGACCAAACTTTTGGCTGTGTAAATTGTGATAGTGGCAGCAATTATTAATAAATTTCGATTATTAATTATCTAGCACCATTTTTCATCTTATAATTAGTCACAATTTATATTTGCTTCAAAAATATTTTAAAAACTTCAAGATAAAAAGAGTAATAACATTACAAAGATTATAAATGTAATAATAATCAAAGTAATAATCTTAATATTTAATAATAATATAAATATGTTAAAATGATAAATAAAATAAATATTTGCTAGTTCAATAAAAGTTTATTTCATATTCATCTCATTTTACAGAGCCGATCCGTCTTTTTTTACTATTGCTCAACTAACCCCGCACCTTGCTCAACTTGCCCCGCTAGTGGGGCACGTTGAGCAATTTTGGGTGCTCGCGCTTTTCCGTGAATAACTCCTAAACTTGCACTCGGATCGTTTTTGTGTCAACAGACCATTTGTAGGGGACGAAATGGCAAATCGATTGGTAATAGCGGAAAGGGAATCCGATGCATAGTTTTAAAGTTATGGTAGATCTTAGCAAAAGTTCCTCAACTAGCCCCGCCCTACCCTACACTGTAAAACCCAAATGGCAAACTTCTACTTCAAATAGATATTGTTACAGAATAACAAATACTTGTTTTCGGTTACGGTCGTTACAAAGCTTCTAGATAATTTTTGCCTACCTGTAATTAAAAACTAATACAACCTACAAAGAAATTGATTGCTGGAAAATGTCAAAGGGGTTGCTTACTAAAGCACTATAATTCGTTATCTTCCAAATTGAACCCGGTGTGGACAGTGTCTAGGCAGGAAACTTGATAATTTTTAACTGAAAAAATGGGTTAGAAAAACCGTAACTTTAGGACGTTGAAACCATGTTTACAGTAAAAACTAGGATATTTTACACTTTGAATTAGGAAACTATGCTTTCTTGTGAATAAAATGACATATAACATGTTATTATCAAGTGAGTTTCATATTTTGATGTCTAAGTCCTATTTCTCATGGATTGGCCCTTTTGTTTAACTTAATTTGTTTGACTTTGTTTAACTTTGATTTAAAAATATCTTAAAGAACTTTTCCACTCACACAGTGTAATTTGTTGACTGGTTCAGTACTTTTTTTAATGATTAAACAAGTTCTTTTACCAAGTTTGGTATAAATCCACATATTATTGCTGAAAATTATTGCCCAAAATCTGAATGACTGAAAAATAATTGGGTTAGAAAAACCGTAACTTTAGGACGTTGAAACCATGTTTATAGTAAAAACTAGGATATTTTACACTTTGAATTAGGAAACTATGCTTTCTTGTGAATAAAATCTAATATCTTTAAACGAGCAATTCATATATATATATATATATATATATATATATATATATATATATATATATTTCGGATCTCGAAAACGGCTCTAACGATTTTGATAAAACTTGGTATTTAGATGAAGTTTTGGTTTCTGAGTTCATTTACGTCGTTTCTGTAAAAACGCCAGTTTTCACAAACCCCGTTTTTTGTGCCTTCATTAAGTAAGTTTGAGACGCTTTCTTTATCGCCATTTTCTTTATGATTATTATCAATTGTTACTGTTTCATAGCAACCACGTTTTAATTTAACAATGGATTTCATAGTTAATCACATCAGCGCGAGTTTAAATTTTATGGTATTTGGCAACGTTAAATTAGTTATTGTTTTTTGAAATGTTAAAGCAAGGCTTCACTAGATAGTGTCTTATACAGGCTGTTTCATTTATTCAAAAGCCATGGGATAAAAGCAGTGGTGATTGTCCAGCGACATTTATTCAATTTTATGGTAACTTACACGATATAAAAATCGGATTATTTTACTTTTCAAGTACGATTTAAAAATCGAGTATAAAAACGTTACAGTTAGTTTTCAAACACTTTTTTTCCTCCACAAGAGTGTTTAGTAAGATATTTCAGGTAAAAAATCAATAAATACGAAACTCAATTTTCTTTAAATATTAAGTTTCAAAACAAAATTACATCTATCTAATATCTTTAGACGAGCAATTCTTGTATATATATATATATATTTCGGATCTCGAAAACGGCTCTAACGATTTTGATAAAATTTGTATTAAGACAAAGTTTTGGTTTTTGAGTTCATCTACATCGGCGTTTTTTCTGTAAAACCGCAAGTTTTCACAAAAAACCCCGTTTTTTGTGCCTTCAGTAGAAGTTTGACGAGCTTTCTTTCGCCATTTTCTTTATGATTACTCTTATTGTTGCTGTTTCATAGCAACCACATTTTATTACAACAATGGATTTCATATTTAATCACATCAGCGTAAATTTAAATTTTTATGGTATTTGGCAAACGAGTTTTGGCAACAAGTTAGAATTTTATTGTTTTTGAAATAAAAAGAGATCGATCAAAAGAAAGTTAGAATTGGGTGTGGGCCGCGGTAGTCCGATTGGTAAGTCGTTGGACTCGTAACCAGAGGGTCCCGGTCCGATCATATAGAGGAAGCCCAGCCGATCAAAGATCCACCGTCTTAATTAATGGTGGCTGGGGGACGTTAAAAATGTTCGTGGTCATAAAATCCTCCAAGTGAAACGATACCTCTGGGGGATGCTGGGCCAAGGGTTTGCTCGGCCCTTGGGCCTGGTTCAAAAATGAACAGAGCGCTCTTCAAGGCCCCATCCCGGTTAAACTACGAGTTGTGGTATGTATGGGGGGAACCTTGGAGTGTGAAGTCAAGTGATAACCAAAACCAACTGGAACCAATTGCGTACTGGAGAACATGGACTCTGCATCCATTCTCATCAACCCCTCCCGCGCTTTAGGCCCCAAATGAAATGAAATTGGGTGTAATGTTACGGTGAGCATGGATTAAATTAGGTTGTGTTTTTTAAAACAAATTACGGCTGTTTTAAAAGCATAATTTCAACCAAAGGCTTAAAAATGCTTTTCAAGTTTATCTAAATAACTACTTCGCATTTTAGAAAAAAACACGAGTTTACAAACCTCATTTTTTTTTAACCGAGCGGGCTCGGTCACCTGGTACTGACATATAACATGTTATTATCAAGTGAGTTTCATATTTT
The DNA here is from genome assembly GCA_038373865.1 of Uloborus plumipes. Lineage (NCBI taxonomy): Eukaryota > Metazoa > Arthropoda > Arachnida > Araneae > Uloboridae > Uloborus > Uloborus plumipes. The sequence goes on from JAXGGA010003441.1 coordinate 69,535, forward strand.
TATGTCTATGTCCTATTTCTCATGGATTGGCCCTTTTGTTTAACTTAATTTGTTTGACTTTGATTTAAAAATATCTTAAAGAACTTTTCCACTCACACAGTGTAATTTGTTGACTGGTTCAGTACTTTTTTTTAATGATTAAACAACATAATGGAAAGTTCTTTTACCAAGTTTGGTATAAATCCACATATTATTGCTGAAAATTATTGCCCAAAATCTGAATGACTGAAAAATAATTAGAATGAAATGAATATATGATCCATCATATCTCTTATAAACATTTATTTTTTTAATCATTTGGTTTTTTTAACCATCGGCCATCGGCATCGGCCGATGGAAGAGGGAAAAAATCGGCCATCGGCCATCGGCCAACTTTGAACAATCGGCCAACAATCGGCATCGGCCCATCGGCTAAAAAATGCCATCGGTCGAGCCTTAGCTTCCAATACATTTTTCATTTCTGCAGTTCATTTAAGGTATCCAGCACCACCGTTTTCCCAAACGCAATCCTACCGTGCTGCGACAGTTAGATTCAACAATGAATAATGCCGTTTGGGTTTCTGGACTACGGTGTTTATTTACAATTTGTACAAAAGATTTTTCTCGTTTCACAAAGATGACCAGTCCATCAATGCATGATCAGTTCAACACCATAATGTACACCAATTCACAGTTCGTGATTCGTAATTTCTCTATGTTCGTGATCCGTAAATTCGAACGCACTCGGGCTCAAGCCTCCCGGTGCCGCAGTTTCTTTCACTTTCGGGACCAAGTACCCGAAGTTTCATTTCGGGGACTTGGTCTCGAAAGTGAAAGAACAGCTCGGAGACCCCTCCTCAGCCTCGTCTCACTCGATGCTGCACAAATTGGGTCTCTCCACTCCTCTCGGGTGTGGGCCGTATTTATGGGGTGCCTTGACCTTCGGTCAACGGGTGCACTAGAGGACGCACGTATACAATTTTTGTCCTCACGTAAGCCATCGTCCTCTCACGTACACCCTCCTTGTGTCACGTAGCCCGTCAACCTAGGCCTAACCTGACAAAATATTTTCCTTATGATGAGTAAGATATTCATGGTTTCACATATAATATAATTTGATTGGATTTATAGCATTTTATATATTTATGTTATTCTTATTATAATTAATAATATTTAACAATTAATGAAAAGAAAAATAAAATTTATGAAAGAATAAATAATAATTGATTTTAGTATACTAGATGTGATTCATGAATTCAAAGTAATTTTAATATGTTTCAATTAAGGGATTTAAATCCCCAACCTTTTTGATTTCAACGCAGTGTACTAATCTCACTATACGATCATTTAAATAATGGTGCTAATTGATCTATATATTTTATCTATATATACATTCATTTAACTTTTAATTTAACCACAAATCTTGACCATTAATCTTTAAGCACCAATTTTACATTATATCCAATTTTGCAATTACGTATTTCTAAAACTTAAAATTGTCACATAAATTCTGTCCGGAGTTTTCTCAAACAGTCCCCTGCAACAAATTCAAAGCTGTAATACGAAAAATCTATAACTTTTGCAAATTATTTTTGGCATGAAGTTTAAAGTAATCAGTGTGAATTTGCCGAAATCGCCGAGAACGGTGTTTAAACGCTAATTTGCTTAGTTTGAGAGCCACATTTGTGATGAAAGTATGCATCAGGGTCGTTGCAAAAACAGTCCTCTGGGAAGTGATTTTATTAATGTCAATTAATTTAATTATAAAACATATTAGTTATTATGTCCGCGATTTGTGCCTAAATTTATAGGTAGTCTTGTAACTAATTATGTTACAATAGTTTCGCAGATATTACGCAACAAAGAGCAAAAACACAGTCACCTGGCACAGTCCCCTGCCTAGTTATACTAGGCGGGGCACTTACCCCTATCATGATTTATCAGAAAAACACAAACTTCAATTGGCCCTCTTTCAAACCAAAGTAATAGATTCATTTTCTGAGCAATAGTATTATAATTATACGAATATTTCAAAAAACCGTGCCCGGTCAGATTTCGTGTGAAAAATGACGAGTTTACAGAGAATCGCCCATTTATTAGTGAAATTTAAAATTTCTTCGTAATTAGTGTTCTCAGGGTCATGGTAAAGCAAACACTACGTTAAAACAATATAATTAAGATCACCCTTAATGAGACAAGAATCATTAAAAGAACTTGTACTCACCTTCCGAATCGGCCCTTCATCAATGGAACGTCATTCGCCGATTTTAGGACCAATTTTAATATCGGCGACAGCATTATTTTCAAGTTTTGGAGCAAAATTAATACCCTAGCAGCATCATCTCATCGGCCGATGATCGGCCATTCATCGAAACCCGATGAGATTCTCATCGGCCGATGATCCAATATGTCTCATCGGCCGAGTAGAATCCGAGCAGCAAAATCCGATGAGAATACGATGAGATTTGGAGAAATTTACGAGCAGAACAGTCCCATGCCGCGGAATTTCATCGGGAAACTTGATCGGAAGGATATCATTTTCCGATGGAATATAGCTCATCTTATTTTCATCGGGAAAGTTGATCGGAAGGATATCGCTTTCCGATGAAAAGTAGCTCATCGAAAACCGTGCTCGGATACTGATCGGAACGATGTCATCGTGCGTTACAGGATCAGTTTACGAGGAGTTTGTTGATCGGCCGAGCAAAATCCGATGAGTTGATGCTACTTGGGTATAGACATCCCTTATCCGAGTCACTCGAACAGTCCTCACTTTTCAGGAAACCAACCTTTGTATGATCTCTGCGCATAGGCGGCTTGTACAGGGGGCAAGGGGAGTGACTGCCCCCTCACTTTCAAAAGAAAAGGAGCCTTCCCCAGGCCCGTCATTTAGGGGGGGCAGGGGGGGGTCAACTGCCCCCCTGACTTTGAGAAATCAATGTATTTACACATAAGTGGGCGTGGTTTTTTATGTTTTCCGATGAAATTGCAGTGTGCTTGGACCCTTCCCCCCCCCCTGGAAAAACTTGAAATGACGTCCCTGGCCTTGCCCTCTCCCTTTTTTAGAGTAAAAAATTAGTTATCTATTGAAATCCTCTCTTACTCAGTGGATTAATTTATTTTCGAAAGTAAGAGCTGCAAATTCCAAAAAATGAACTTTTTCATAAGAATGGAACCTAACATAACCTAGGAATGGACTCATAAGAATCGAAAGCAGGCCTAAGGTAGCCATCGTCTTAAATTTTTTGTCCATTTTTCGCATTTTTTTAATTCATCATTTAATCATTAGTGTTAAAATCCAATAATATAACAAAATTTTAAAAAAAGCTTCAGAGGTGCTGCCTCCTAGCCCCCCCCCCACACACACATACGTTTCTTTTGACCCCCCCCCCTCACTTTTTTGGTGCATCAGCCGCTATGTCTCTGCGAAATCCTTACCTAATGACGCAGAAAAAATAAAAATTACTTTTCGCATCTTGCCTCTTATGAAATTATATGGGTTGACCATGAAACTGATGAGGAAAAAAAATACGCTGATTACGCATTCTTCTAAAAAACCCAACACCCCACCATTGTGCCAACAAACAAACATATGTCGCCTCCCCTACACCCTTAACATTCTATTGTAACCCCCATACTCCCTTCCAGTCCCACACCCACAATCCTAATCCTTTCTATACCCCCCTCCTCACTTCCAACTCATACACCTCAAATTACCCTCCACCTAACAAAACTAAACCCTCCCTATCCCCACACACCCATCAAAATCATACTCCTAAACATATCAATCCCCCTTACAATCAAATCCAACCACACAACAAAACACACACTAATAATAATAATCTCTCTCATAACCCACCACCCAACAACCCCCTCTCCTTCATCACTCCTCCCTCTACCTAAATCCTAAACACTTTATACCCCTCCCCTCCAACAAAAACACCCCACTAACCACTACTTCTTCCCTAACAACATCATAACCCCAACCTCCAACCCTCTTAACATAACAACCAACACCATAATTCCCCCCCACCTTTCCAATCAAAGAAATCCCCATCACCTAACATTAAGAGAAAACCCACCCCAGTCCTTCATTACCACCTCTACAAAAAAAAACACTAAAATTCCCACACCAAACACCTCTCCTCTTCCCCTACCAAAAACAAAAAAATTACAACTTACACTTCAAAATCTTCTCCACTCTTATCATCCTGCCCCCCCCCTTCTTTTTTTATTACCCCTCCCCTAAATATATATATTTTTTTTATACTTCTTCCTCAATCATAAAAAAACCCCCAAAATAAACACAAACACTTAAAGAGATCCCACCATCAAACCCTCAACCACCCCCCCATCTCCCCATTCCCACCTTCACTCTACAACATACCTAGTCATCTATTGAGTCCATGTTCCTAAGATGTGATATTATGTGTATCCACGTTTCATAGCTGTGATTCCACTCACCCTACTGTTAAGATCTTAATATATCATTGGATATGACCCGAAGAGATACAATGCCATTCCTCATGTCATGTAGTCACTCTTGTGTGACAGTGTGTGTGCATCACATCAGACTACACCCTGCAATGCGATCACCGTATTTACACTTGTACAGCCTAATCACAGTGTCACCTCCTGTTGTCAAGTTGACGACACATTGGTCAATATGCATCGGTGACCAACTAAGATCAGACTACACAACACACATCCCTGTGTACTGTGTCAGTTTTATGTTGTGTGTCCTATACTGCCTTTCTACCTCTGTCTCATCTCTCTTGTGTGGAATACCAGCTGATGTTATTTGTTCTCTGTCCACTATACTACCTGTCGTAATTACCGAATGCTCCTTCTGAAACAGTTACACCATTGTGTCCTCGCAACTGTGTGTCCGACCTCTTCAAGAACCTAGTCTATCCACCTAACATATTCATAATCACAATCATACTCCATGCCCTACTACTAGATACTCGACTGTTTGTCACACCATGTCTCTAATGTGTCCCTCTCCCAACTCAATATAAGTTGTCACCACCACCTCACACTCCCTGTTCATTTGTGTACGACGTTCTCCAATCTGTGTGTGTAAAATTGCAACTCTGTTGTCGTATCTGTCACAGTCAATGAGAGTCTCATGTACTCACACTAATGACTACATCTACTTCCCTCTCTTATGAGACTACATGTGTGTCACATCACTTCTGTCAGACGTCCCACATCCGTGCGTTGACACTCTCACAGACTTATACGCTGTGTTCCTTGTTAAATAACTACTCATCAACTTTCATTTACTATACTTGTGTCATACTGTGTCGTCATCACTTCACATCATAACACTCCATGACACTACTGTCATAGTCCTGCATGGTACACTCTGGTCTCTAAATAGTCTTCAGACACACACACACGCTACCACATTGTAACACGCGCACACGTCGTCACTATCGTGGTCCTGTCACTCATCCTAATACCTTATCTCTGTGAATACTTATACTAACACTCCTGTTTTGACTGACGTTAAATCATGTTGTGTACATCCATATTCTACAAGACACACATTGTTGTCATATGCCAGTGTGATCCACACACCATAATAATCCCCAAACAGTACACCCCTGACTCGCTAGTACTCACATTGTGACTGTACAGTACTATATGTGTCACACACGGACACTCTGTGTGTGACAATCATTCATAGTGTGTCACAACATACCATCAGACCTTATCTGACAGAACATGATATATGCCCTAACCTCTCTATATGACATCTCTGTAGAAGTTATTACTACTTCTCTATGTGTGTCTGACCTCATACAAGAAATAACACTCATCTACTTGATAGAGAGTAGTACATTCTACAGTGTGATGTGTTCCATCATAATTACCAGTCACAACTCTTCAAAAATCAATCATCACCTTCACGCTTGTCCTTGTGCCCTATCAAGAGGTGACAGGTTGTAATTCTCAACTGTTGCGTCTGTCCTATGTCATATATAGCATTTGGTTGAGAGTAATCAACTGTATAACCTCTGTCCTCCTCATTCCACAGAATTTATATTAGCTATTCATCTACTCATGTAACTCTCAGTGTACCTAAATCTATGTATCCCCCCCAACTACCATTAGAACTCATTCTGATGTTATGTCAGACAATAATATACACACCACACCACCCAATTGGTAGGATACATCTACTATATAGTTATCGCAAGTTGCTCATATGAAATATTGTGTCCATTCAGAGAGCCTCTGTCACACTTACCGCGCCTCTATGAGCTCTACTGTAACACAAGTCACCTGTACCTGAAGATCTAAAGAGTGTATGAGCCACTGCACATAGAGAACTACTAAAACTCGTCCTCAAGTAATGAGTGATCAATGCCACTGAGAATGTGTATGAACAAGTCACAAACACCACCCCATCCACTCCTCTCCCACTCACCCTGACTCCCTGATATATCTCCTGTACCTCACACTCAAGATGTGCCCTCAACTCCCCCTACTAACCCAGTTATCGATTATGTTGAGATGTATAAGAACTCTCTCTACACACCCACTTGAACCAATTTACTGCATACTTGATGTCAGATTAAGTGCCCTTAGCTGTACCTTTAGATGTGTGTGTGTGGTGTGGTTCACACACAGAAACCTCACTATCACACACACCAACCTTAATCACAAACTCAGCCCTCGCGACTACCTTGTGACATCTGTATATATAACACAGTGTGTGCCTAGTATTGTCTGCTCTGTCTTTGTATCGTGTGATCTCGCACAGCTAATAATCAATACATAAAGACACTCCCTCACACATCTGTTCACATCAGTATACTTTACTGTATAGATGCACCTAGACCTACTACAACACTGTGCCCATCTGGCTTGTGTGTGTGTGTAGTTGTATGTGGCTGTTCAACTAACACCACTCTGTATCGTTCACATACACTGTATAACTTCGTTTACTCCCACTGCATTTAACATACTGATGATGAGAACTAACTCTATCTGTCTCAATAATAAAGAGTGTGTCACCCTACTATATTGAGAAGCTCTTCATTGTAATACACATCTCTACACCCCCTTGTCCCAACACTGACCACTACGTCTGACTAGCTCATGCTCATTCCGAGTATCTGCACATACACAATAAACCACCCAGACACACACCTTAGTAGTATAAAACAAGTGTTCTGTCCACAATAATACCAAGAGTGTGTACAAGCATACTGCAATCCACTGATTGCGCATGTTGTGATCTCCATCATGTCAGATCCCTTATTTGATAGATCACTACTGTATAAGATTGCTCTACTCACTCTATCATCTAAGAAGTGTCATACTTGCTACCACACGCTGACCACACTGTGCTACCTCTAACTAATATATCACCCGAACCTACACTATGTACTCACTAGACTGTTGTAAAACATGTGTCCTCTCTCGCACACTAATCACCCCTTATATTGCAATATATCAACATACTATACCTCTACCTCACAGAAATACCTCTACTTCTCAACATCCTGCACACTAGTCACAATCAGAATCCTCCCACGTATACGTGTGTCAAGTTGTGATATCATACAAACACACAGCACAATTCTACAGTTAGGTGACTACTCTGACTTGTCTGTGTGTGCATAAAGTCCAGACGCACTTCGCAACCATCTCACACTTGTCCATCAAACTCAACTACTCTATCACACACACATAACCCTCACACAGTACGACTGTGCCTTCTTATCGTCGAATAACAACTTACATGTAGTGTGATTACTCATCGTGTGGTACTCTATACAACTATTACACACCATGTGTACACACTTACCTCCTGTGACCCGAAATGTATGTGGTGACTAAGACATACACCATGTGTGACCCCTTAGTCCATAGACATGACATACATAGACACAGTGCGCTCTGACGCTTGTTCTACACAAATTCACCACTCCTTCATGTACATAGACATGTGACTACGATGTCCAATTATACACATGGTCTCATAAGCTCTGTGTGCGCACACATTGTGTAACTACATCCATCACCTACCAGTTATTTCCATATTAATACATACCTCCCCACCAATCAGCTCTGTTCTCACTGCAATCTGTCGCTGAACCTAATATCGCCCAACATGTGTGTCAATTCGCACCATAATGTCTATCCTCCGCTATTACACACTATCTCCACTCCAAACAGCCTAGTACACAAAAACCACCCCAACATACGTCAGAGAAATGTGAACTGATGAATGTACACACTCACGCACTACCACACATCCATGCACAAACACTAACCAAAACTGGCGAGTTTTGTGCTCCTACTAACACAATTACACATCCAGTCACCTCGCGACTCTATAGTCTCAGTATGTCCTCCTCACCCACTCACCATGCGACATGACAAGATCTATTGTGTAACTATATACTGACCACATATAGTGTTCACCCACCTGTCTCACAAGTATATCTGTAACTCAATCACTAGACTGACCTGATCCCCCAAAAAACTTATTCATGTCGTATGTCATTGTACATATAACATGTGTTCATTCTCACCCTTACCAGAACTCTCTCATCCGCATATCACCCTACTATACTATTGACTTGTACAAGAACACTCAACTAAGTGTACGCCTACTCCTAGTATCATTGTATTCTATTATGAATCAAATCACACCACCCTCCATTATTCTACTACCTGAATGAGACCCTCTCAGTCCACCAAGTGATGATACTTCTCTAGACACCTCAAATGCACCCACCACAGTGACACCCCTCCATCACTGTGCTACTAGTCAATAAAGGTGAGTGTGTAGTGTACTCCCCCAAAAAATCACACCTTACTATACAGGTGTATTTTGTTGTACGTACTAAACAAGACCCACCTCAACATAGAGAATGATCCTAGTGTACTGACTATAATACACCCATCAACCCCCGTCTAACATGCAGTACATCCTTGTACCTTGTGGGCAACATGTGTGCCTAATCAATACTCTTGTAACGTCTATATAATACCTATGTGTACGTCCGTATGTGTGATACACATACATCTCTGTGTCCCATGACAGTTCTACCCTGTGACCTAATCTACCATGTCCTACACAACAAGATAACCACATGACCAAACTTCACACTCCTATCTCCTCATGACATGTGATGTACATCACACTATCCTCGTACTGTGTCTCGTCAGTCGTCACATGTGTGTAGATACTAATAGTTGAAGACCACCCCCGACTCAATATGTCGTCATCTATGGTCTGTGTGCTATATCCTGATGTTCCATCACTCTGACATCCAAGACAGATCTATCCCCTCACGCACACCCCATATAGATGTGTTCTCCGTCTGCACACATCCACAACTGATACTAATCACACCCTCATAGTGATCTCTAACGTACCTCGTCGCCCTCCGCTCCCTCCCCATATGTTACTGATAATACAACAGATATCACACAGATACACACCCTCCAAAGTACTCACTGTCCATGTACTACTATCTATCCGATCTCTCATAGGATGTGTGAGACACAACAATGTGCTCATGTATGTGTACATAGTAACTTGTATGTCTACCACTATACATAAACATCACGTATCTAATTGTCGCTCTCTTCCTTACATATTGTGCACTATTGTTGACACACGTTGTTACGTCACATATTCAGATGTATGCGTGATAAAGTTGAACTCTCTACTGTGAGTCCATGCACCTTCTCTACTGTATCTGTTCCACTAGATGTGTGACTGACTTCTCTAAATTCTTCTGTCCGCTGATTGTCACTGTCCACTCAGTACACTGTGTTACCCAATTTGTCCACTCCTCACAACACATAAATACCACACCCAGACTCTGACCATTTGAAGCTTGTTGCCTAGAATAGTCCTGCTCAATGCACGCTATCGCTCACTCTCCAAATTACGTACTGCCACTATCATTATCCAACACACCCACTATCAACCTATCTCCTCACACATCTATCACACAAAAAAATATACGAACCAATGCAATATATATATGAGATACACTGTGATATAAGTCACCATATGATCTCACTATAAACCATAACCCCTCTATGTCCTAAGTGTTTCTACTATGGTGAGATCACACCCCGATAGCCTTATCTCTAAATGTAGATGTGCCCGCACTAGTATACCCAACAGTCTCTATAAGTGGCTACCACGTGATATATTGTCTATCACCCGTCTACTTCTACTCCTCACACCACCCACTCAATATTACCCACCATGTGACTCATCTTGAGTGTGTCGCTCGAGACTGCACACTCAGACAAAAAAATGAACCAGACACTCTCTCACAGGTATCCCACACTCTCTGTGTGTGTACTCAATACTCTAATCAAACACTCGCGTGTCCATCCATCATACGGTTGTATCCTGTGTCACACCCAACACTGTCAAGATTACCAAATGTACTTACACAGCATCCAATCTAATCACAACTAGTGTCATGTGTCACTGTTGTACTGTGGTCCAATGATTTTACTACAGTGTGTCAACTCGTTTACACACACCTGTCCATGTATGCTTCACTAAAGTACCACAACTTCTAAAACCTATCACACAACTCATCACACTGTGTAAACAAATACTCCATCTCACACTCCAAGTGTGTGTGCACTCATCTCACATCTCTACCCCTCTACACTCCATGTGTGATCGTGTGACTAATAATCAATAAGAGTCGCTGCTGTCACCTACCACATACAACCACAAAATATAGCCACTAGCTCCACGTATCTCTACTTTGACCAAATACATCCACCATATGTCCTTCACTCATCACGATATCTCCTGTCACCGCAAAAAATATAGCACACATACTAATAGATCGCGAGTCTCTTGGCTCTATTTTTGTATATGCATATGTGGCGAACACCCAATCTAGGTCAAGAGTCTCCTGTCAATGTCCACACATAAAAGATACCCATCATTAACTTCTACACTAGTGTAACTATCACTAATGTTCAGCAACCTCTCGCCTACTAAGACCACCTAATGTGCATCCATATCACTTCTATCCTCTATACCAATATAACCCAACCACACTCCCCTATCCTACGAATACTCTGATAGAACATACCATATGTTACATATGTCATGATAGTACAGACGTGGTTCATACAGTATCGTGATCACAGCATAGAACACATAGATCACAACTTGTAATATGTGACCTTCCTCTCCACTACCTATGAAGACACCAATGTCATTCTATCTCAACTCACTCCCACTGTGTGCCAACAGTATATATACATCCACTCCTGTGTGTCTCACTAGACGTATGAGTACTCACCTTGACTTATCCCACTTCTTGGTCCCTACCCTCACATGGTTGCACAATTATCTATCCCGCTGCTATCTCAATAGAACTCATATATACCCACTCTCATCTACTTTATTGTTCTCTGATACTGACCAAACCCACAGTTTTTACTCACAGCGTTCTGTATATGATAGACTTCCCTGTAACTACACTGATGATAACACCTACCCTATTCTATATATGTATCTCTGTACCAACATCCTTCATCCTCTCAACTACACCCACACATGTCCATACCAGACAATAATCACACTCCTCCCCTATCGATCGACCATATAATTTATCAAGAATCTAATCACTCCTGTGTCCATATGTAAGCAATACACCTCCACACGCCGTATGTTAACACCATCCACAAATATAATCAATACATACTTCATGCCTCTCCCTGATATCGATTCTCCATCCATACAATGTTACACGCCAACTGTCACAACTAAGATGTTACTCTTCATGTCAGCTCGAAATATATACATCAACCCTACCCCCAATGATCGTGCATATCTAACTCAGAAAGTGACATCTGCCACTTCACTCTCTGTGACGACTGTCAGTGCCTCACCCCTCACACCCATCTTCCACATCCTATGTGGTCAGATCTAACCACATACTCAAACGCTCTCAGTGATACGTCCACCTGGATGTCCCACCACATGTCACCCTTCCCAATGTTACATCCGCTCATTGAATGAGTCACCATATGACTCATAGTCCCCTCTCAAACGTCCTACCTCCCCATCCAGATCTTGTTTTAACCAATACATGTGTGTATTCACACCTAGTACCACCCTCCTAATACACCTCCCCCCCCCCCTTCAAGAGCTCCGAAACTGACTGACCCTAAATCCCACACCTTCTACTCCTCCTCACTCATCATCTATCGCAAAACCATCATATGTGTCACACTATTCCAACACGTGTGTGATATCCATCACGTAATCAAATAAATACCAACTACCGATATCTAACTGTTTGACTTAGTGTGTAACTCTCACTTACTCCTGTCATGCACACCATATCATGTATTTTACCCACACTATATCAACATGTCCACACTGCATCGTCACACTATCCTCCTAACAGTGCAAAGTACATGTTTGTCTCTCCTCTGTCACCAACTAAGTACAGTCCTGTCCCAACACCTTAAGTTGCGAATGACAGATACACACTAATAACCTACATATTAAGAGACTGTGATCTGAATGTGTGTGACCGCATACAGTTATATATCCGTACAATGACAGCGGCTCCAAGTCTCACCTACAGCACCCACCACAGATATATAAGAGATGTCTACCTCACAACACTACTGCTCCTTGTCTAATGTTATCTGTGTATCCAACACAACAGTGTCCCTGACCATGTGACTAAACCACTCAAAGACGCTCTCTGTACACCAACTCTCTAATATACACTCCACTACTTACGCCATAGACCTAGTCACTGTAAAAATATCCTCCTACTGTGTATGACCTAACCACCTCACTCACCCCTAATGTGACGTGCTGTGCACCAACATGACTCATTGTGACCTACACACCACAACCTAGATTTATACTCAGAACTCTCCACAAAGACATAGGTAATGTGCTTAGACCATTTCACTGTCACAAGTATTATATCCCATAGTCTCACCACTACACCACTATGACACAAAATGAATGCCACCATGACCTCACTCTACGAATCCTCATCTCTACCCCCTCACACACCACACGTCCACTCCATCCTATACTATCACATGTCACATGTATGTTCCATTCTCTGTCATCTATCTCAACCGTGAAACACGTCTACGGAGACACTCACGTATCATGTCTCGCAGTACTCTCCACAACACCTCCCCTACACTCTCAACTCGCTCTTGCGCGTTACCTACACTCTACCCCCTATTAGATCACTCTCCCTACTAGAGTGTTGGTCCCATTGTGTCCACTCCACTAGATATCATTCTGTGTACATGACAACTGTCACCAGCAGTGCGAATCGATCACTTATACAAAAACTCGTCCAGTCTCGCATGTGACTACATCTAACTTGTGTTCAGTCAACATAGACACTCATAAGCACCTCACTCCAGATGCTCTAATCAGTATCAACACTTTCAGAGATGTCAGCCTCCTGTCAGAGAGATCTCCACTCTCATACTAATGAATAGTATCAAACAATGTTATCTAGTACATGTCCCATAACCATCTGTAACTCTCTAAGTCCAGCACATTCATATGTATAGTCAACTATTACCCTCTAATCCATTGAAAAGGACACACACATTAAAACTGCTAGACATACCGCTCGTCTAGCTCATCGTTGTGAGAAACCACCAGTCATTATGTGTTGCCTTGTGCGTATCCTCACATGTGTGTCATCTATACTCAGAAGTCTCCAATCTATGAGTGACACACACACATACCGTAACTCATAGGACCCAGTCCACTGTAGTCGCGTCCTGATCAACTATACCAGGTGTATACACTAGACATTGCATAACATCGTGTGCCAATAGTGTAGTGTAACCACTCACTCTAATATCCTCTCCTCACTCCCTGTAACATATTGAATACATCTCGCTCGTGCTACTGTAAGCTCTAAATACTACATGTACTCAACGTGCGAGATGTGATAGAGAGAGAGTATGTGTATGTCTACCGACTCACTCACCTCATAAGCTGCGGTGACTGACGATTATTTGCGTGACTATACTCACACATTGTTGCTGCACTGTAGCTACATTGATCAGAATGACATCCAACACATCTTACATCTTCCACGTCACCCCCCCACTACTAGAAACTGAAAACTGAGAATGCGTTCGTACACATCAACTCGTGTCTATTCACAATGACGAATATGTCACACACTCAGACAACACTAATCCTGTCACACAAATTCATCAGATAGATCTGTGGTCACTGTCATGTACTAACACAGCCTACAGACTTGACCGTTCATACATCTCTCTCTCGCTCATCACAGTCCTCTGTAGAGTGTGTGGAATGAGATAGAGATCACAAGATCACCACTCAGAGTTAATAAACTTTTGAATAATCCACTAATCGCAAAATATCCACCATGCACTACGCCACTTAGATTAACTCATGATGTAGACTGACACATCATCACTAGAGCACATGCTCTCTATGTACTCATGTTAACTAGATAAATCTAAAACAGAAAACTGAGACAATCAAGAAAAATAATGTGATCATAACCAGAGTGATCATCGTCTGTGCTAACTAACATCCATCACACACACAAGGCTAGTTGTCAATACCAATTGTCACCAGATGCGATCTCCAAGAATATACTACACATCTACTACATTACGATAGTGTATGATGTCGTCAGATGAGAATCTACTTCCCTTCCCACTCTCATATAGACTCATCAGAAACGATGATATGAGAGTTGTTGTAAATCATCAGCGTCACACCTTATTCTGACCTTACTCCTCTGCCAGTGTCACTGTGTATACTCACTATTGTATATGTCATGACTCCTCTTCATGCATAGTCACCTCTGATTGCACCAGTACAGTAACGCTCAACTTAGACTACTACTGTTCTGTCAGGTCTCATGAACCATATACATCACATCTGTGTGCATGCAACATGTTGTTATGACTCACCCATGAACACACCTTGTACACCCAACACAGATTTCGTGATGTCAGTGTTCACTGTAAGCTCCACCCATACATTACCTGCACACGCTCACGCACCCATACACTCTTTATTGTCTGCTCTTCACCAAATTTTTCAATTTCAAAGTAATATGTTACTGCACTTAAGTCACTCCTATAAATGAATACTCATTTCACACGTACCCTTATCACAACACAAAAAACTGACCTCCATCCTCACATTAAACTATATCGCAATATGTATCTTCAAATTTGTGATTATCTTTTTGACTACTGCCTCACTATCAGACTACTCCCCCCACAACATTCCCCATAGTAGTATGTGTCTGTACCACAAGTCTCCCTCCACCTGATATACCCCCTTACATAATCTCTACACAAATACATACCTCACAAGACATTGATCTCTTGTGTTTCCCTTGATCTATATAAACCCAACCTCTGGATGTCTACATACTATCTGTGTGTGTTATCACACACTGTATTCAGTGTATGATAATAGAACATACACACTCTCTAACTGACACAATCAGAATAGTCCATACACTACTCCTACGTCACCCATATCCTCACCCTGATCAATACCATCATATGTGTGAGTTCTACCACTGTATCTACACCACCCCCTCCCAATACAAAGAAAAAAACTGGATCTTCTCTACTACCTACCTACGATCCATGTGTCTGTCTCACCACATACGTGATCCCCTACACCTACAGACTGACTTCCTTTCTCTTAGATTCCTCATCACTCCATCCTCTCCCATATACATTCACACCACCCTTGTATTACCTCATCTCGTCACTCTCTGATGAACTCACCAATCTGATACACTCCTACAAAAAGCAAAATCAATGAGAGTGTTGTGATAACTCATCGAGGCTCCCCCACACCCATCGATGATGATTGATATTACTGAGTTGAGAAAGAATCTCTATAGAGATTATAAACTAGTAGTGAGATATATTAAGATGAATATTACACAATTACCTCAACTTACTCGACCAACCACGTGATATGTACTCCTCTGTCACTCCATGAGTGATCACCACATCTAGATGCTGTGTGTTCTCTCAACGTAGTGTTCACTAGACCACACAAACATATAGTGCACCATCTCGCACCTTTCCTACTGTTATGCAATACCATATTTCTCTATCTCAGCTAAATCAACACTCTCATCATTACCTCTCATGTACTACTAACAGATATAGAGACAACCAGTAATCCATACTATCACCACTTCAGTCAATCGCTACACAATCTCTCACTATCCAGTCATTACCCTACGTATACTGTGTGTTAATGTAAAAATATACTACTCATCACAGGTAATCCAACATCTACTATCTCACTACTCATCCTGATACCTACATTCAATATAATGACTCATATCATCTAACACACACTCTCCTCACTCACAATGTGTACTTTGAGTTTGACACAGATCACACCCTTCTGTGTCCGCCTCTCTGGCCACACTGAAGAACACACTCCACATCTGATGTCCACAGAGCGACCTCTCTCTCTGAACACAATGTGTCATGAGTAATGATATAAATCTATAAATTCACATCTTCTGTCACATTACTGGCTCCATATAGTCAACAAACCATCTCATAATAACGCTATGGTCTCTAAAGACTAGCTCAAAAATCATACTTCAAATCTTCATAATTGTATACAACTCACAGCCAGTGTACTTGATGTGTAAACAGTCTACTAAACATAATCCACTGAAACACCACCAACTAAGTGTGAACCAACTGAAGTGATGTACAACGAATCTGTCTACTACTCCTCACTAGTATATAGTGTCACTCACGGTACTATCTTGTGACATCGTCTGTCTATATCCTTACTATAGCCATACTAATCTACTCAACTACACTCATGGTCGTCCCTCTCCTCATACACACCCCCAAGCTAGTCAACTCCCTAGACAACTAAGCGCATCACGAATCCAAGTGTCACTCATATCTCACACTAATGTGAGAGTGCCATAGTTCATCACACTCCACTCTCACTTGTAACTGTGAATCTAGACAACTTGTCATGACATGTCTATTCATGAGTAAAAAAAAAGTGTACATGCAATAGGATATCTCTCTCTCTGTGTATAATCAACCTAGATGATCCACGTGTACACCCCTATTAGATCACCACTGTGTCTCCTTCACTTCACACACCGCGACGCACTACTCCAGAACCTGTCTGATAACGTAAACTACATGTCTGTTCAGAGTCAATCAAGATTTGTAGTTGTCACATTATATACACTCCTTTCCATTCTCTTTACTTCACAAACTATGAGTTCTGTTATCTTCACATCCCAGTGAACTCACTAGAGTAATCGTCTCTCCGCCGACTATAGTGAATCTCACTATCTTGACTCTACCATACATGAAGTCACAAAAATAACCACTCCACTAATTCCCACTTATCACCATATATCTCTGAACACTCTGATAGGAACATATAACCTCCACATACCCTCACTACTTCAAGTACTAATTCGCCCATCTGCGTGCTCATAGATCACACTGCACACTAATTCATACTTGCACTACTCATTGTAGATGTACACATCAGATGTATTATTCACACTTATAGAGTTGTCTTAACACTGTGTATAACACCCTCTCTGTCAAACTTACGCTGACCCACTTACACACATCACACACTTATTGTCAATTACCTGATTAACTCATCTCAGCTCAATCATCTTGTAAGTGAGTGCTAAGCTATAGTAAACCACAAACTAGTCTGCCACTTTGTACACTATATTGACAAAAGTCCGACCACACTGTTCAAGTGTAACTAATCGATAGCTATACATATGCTCATAACAGCTGACGAGTCACAATATCCTAATGTCACACTGTATGCAATCGTGCTGTAAACACTCTCTCTGAGTTCTCATACAGCCGATAACATCACATACTCGTGTAGATTATCGCAATTCCAAGACTGACTCAACAACAAGTAAAACGCTTCTGTGTGTTGTGTTAATATTCACGCACTCACAAACTCAACTACTAACACTGAGAACTTTGTGTACAGATATGACTCAACAGTACACATTGTAGTTTGTGTCCCAATCGCTATATAACTGTGTGTGTGCAAATCGATATCACAACACACCTTCTATACAACGTACATAACATACAACAGTACATATAAAGTTGCTGTCAATCGTACACACAACTACTAATACATAACAATAGTGATACTGTCAATAATGATAGGCCGAAATATACCTATCTCAGCAATTTTGTGTGACAAGGAGTCAACACACACTAAATATACTGTCACTCAAAACCTCTCTATATATAATATCACTCCATCTGTGTCAGTATATCTGTTTGTCTCGATGATACACTCTGTGCCCTCCAATGAGAACATGACAATAACTTAATACATGTGTTGTGTCTACAATATACACATCTAATCATCACGCATATCGTGTAAAGCACTCGATATCCTCTCACTTAGACTGACATCCCCTACACTAGGATGAATCAGATACACCACAAATGACTGAATCACTACTGTGATTTCATCGCGTTATCACTAACACTATTTTTACATAAATAAAATCACAAACCATACCCAACCAAACCAACACCCCAACATCCGTTAAGTCAATGAGAATACAATACTGTACTAATTAGGTATGGACACACAATCTTTATAACTGAGCATTCTACATCACACATCTCATATACTAGTACTCACTTATGATCACAGTAGGTAACCTATCCATCCTCCCCTTGAATCCACCACTCAATCATTATGTACATGTGTCCATGTGAGAACACTCAACATATATAACTTACTTCCTATCTCTAAATAATTGACACGTGTATCTACAAACTATCCGTCCAGCCCTCCTCTAAATAATACTAAATTCCTCGATAAATCTCTATCCTCTGTGTTACAATTATGTGTAAACTAAAAAGATACTGTCAACATATCATAGATCAACACACTATACACTAGTCATCTCGACTCATTGAGAGCCCTGTCTCCTGACAACAACATCTAGCGAACTCTCTCTCATCTGAACTAAAACCTGCACGTATTACTTTGACTAGTGTCCTCACTTACTCGACAATTCTCTAGTGTGTTCTCATAACTAGACTATAAATACTGATGCCAGTTAACTCTCATCACTCACCTTCTCCCCCTACACACCTGACAGCTGTCAACATATACACACTTGATCTTAAACACCCTCACACTTCTTCTACCATTCTATACAACTAACTACTAACCAACTGAGATTCTTATCTGTTCAAACCCACACCATGTACTCTATACATTAGAACTATATACAGTGATACAACACCAAAGTACACTCTACATACAATAAGACAAAGGAGACATATACGGAAGAAACCCCACACAATACTGACCCTAGACTTGTCATCATCTGTCCTCAATCCTACATATGTCACTAATGTTACACTTAATACTTTTTTACTTACTAGTATAAGTCAACACTACATATGTACAGTGTCTCAGTCCTAATCGTCAAGTTCCTCCCGTGTCAGCTATCATTACCACTAATCATGTCTTAGATCATTTGTCACCACCACCAAGTCTGTCTTCATGCTTGCAATTGTTGTTCCTAACTAGATGGACTACCATAAATATAGCCTAGACCTTGACATATAAGATGTCATATTAGATATAGTCCAATTCATAACTAAGTGTTACATCATACTTGAACAATAGTTGACACTTACTAATATCCTGCATTTGAGTGTGTTTCATACACTTACACCCATATAGTATGTCACTTACTCAGTTACCTATCACTTCAATCTACAACACTCTGGGATCTATGACATGTGTCTAGATCACCATTATGTCTCCTATACGTCTACCCCACTGCAATTGTTGCGTATCCACTAATATTGAATAACTCTTGACATCTAATATACTCTAGTGCGCATATGATCTATCGATCTGATTGAACTCTAAAAACTAGTGTTTAAACAATCTCTGTCCACCTGTATGTTTCCAAATCTACAACAACTATCACACTGTGTGTGATACTATAAGATAATAACACAATGGTATTACATTACATATTTGACAATATAGAATACCCACCACAGCATCACTACACCACTCTCACTGTGCTTATGTAGCTTACCACCCATCCATCTTAAAGTGTATGTTGTATGTCCTCACCAGTTATAGGTGTATAAACATTTTCGATTCCTTAGAGTATATATCCTAATCCTCATGAGTGAGTCGAGTACTACCTCTGTCTCAAACCACTTCTAAATTCTCCTCATAACTGTGGTTAGTTGATCTTTTCTTTTGAGAATAACTCCAATGTACAAAAGCTATATCCAAACCTTCACACCACGACTCACTTCTGTGGTGGCATCCATCCTACTAAGATTAACATGCCTACCGAAACTCCTGTCACACTAGCAAGCTATAATCATTCTGTACTAAATATGTTACAAGTGTTCACCAATAGTAGATGTCGCCTCACTTACTGTCATCACATCTATCCTAAGTGTCCAAAGTCCATGTGTCACACCCCTATTTTCCACTCTAAGAAAACTCTACCCTCACGCTCACTTACAGTCTAGGCCTGCGACTATTCCTCAACTCACAATCCATCATATAATTGAGCAAAGATTGTCTATACCCCCAAATAACCAATATAGACACTGATTGAGACATATCATGCTAGGTCACATATACACTATCACACACGAGATATCTGTTGCACCATAGACACAAGTGAGCTTGACACACAGTTACTAATATCATGAGATCCTCTCTCAGGAGTCCCATCAACATACAACCTCGACTTGTCTCACACCACAACATTGTGATCTCCCATCACTATACACACGCACTAAAACAGGATTACACATAATCACCACTATAACATATCCACTACATTGTAAGAGTAGAGATAATCTAAGCATCAAACAACCACCTCTCAGTCATACTATCACATCTCACTAATCCTACTACAGCACAACTTCTTATATGAGTCACCCAACCTATCTGTATATATGTCCAACATATATCTCACCCTACCCTCTCTCAACTAACCCATGAGAGAAACCAAAAGAATGAGTGCTCCATTACAACCATAACAGACAGAATTCACTGACACCTTAGTCTCATACCAAAATGTCCACATAAACAACATATATAGTGGTCTAAGTTTAAATACTCTCGCAATAACCATCAAAACTACAGACTATACCTTTATAGCGAAATGACCCTGTCATATATGAGAATTGCCCCCTGTATCTAATGTGACAGATTCACTTATCCAGTCCCACCTGTACATGTGCAACGTCCAGAACTATCCATCCCAGTCCACATATCCTAGTCTTCGCGACCTATCAGTACTAACCACACACTAGTGTACTGAGTACCCTAAACTAAACACCCCATCACTATCTAGTGAGAGATTCACTATCTCTTATACAACCTGTAACTACTACTCTACTATAGTGACTGTAGTGTTATGCAATCTCATCCTCCTCAGTGTGATGATCAGATGATCCAGTTCACAGAAGAATGGTAGATCTCTAGCCTGTGTCTGTCAAGTAATCTAACTCCCGAACTACAAAACCTGTATATGAGTGTTCTACACTCCTCTGTTCT
The DNA here is from genome assembly GCA_038373865.1 of Uloborus plumipes. Taxonomy (NCBI): domain Eukaryota; kingdom Metazoa; phylum Arthropoda; class Arachnida; order Araneae; family Uloboridae; genus Uloborus; species Uloborus plumipes. Next base: position 91,163 of record JAXGGA010003441.1, read on the forward strand.
ACAAACTAACCTTTCGTAAACACCCCACTCCCACCACACCCCTAATAATCCCTCCACATCATTACACATCTATTCAAATAATACACCAACCTGTAAAATTAAGTTCACACACTCTCAACCAAATGTTAAGAAGATGTATGTTAAATCTGACGTCAGCACAACCCATCCTTCTACCTCTACTCGTCCTTAACTGTCATCCTCTACTCCTCTAACAACCTTCATCTTCCATTACTGTGAGTAGTCATTACAATAGTGTTCTCACATACTAATATGACCAAGATATACCCAGACTCATACAACAAAACTTTCCATCTGAGCTCACATAACTCATCCATAGACCAGACCAGAGCATCCAGACTATCTCATAACACCACTCCAATCCAGTCCCAGTAATCTGTGTCTAATAATCAGTACCACCACCCACACTATAATAGAAATTCACTTAACCAGCAATGGTACCACAGACCAAGACTACAAGAAGGTGTTACACATCATCAGATTGTGAATACTTCTCCCTACAACTAACAGCTACCTCATCACACACTGTATGTCCCACATAGTGATCATATAGTACTATACATCTCACCTCATCAATCACACTTACTCTTCTTGATAAGACACATAACACTCAATATGTTATCATCACTAGTCAGACACTCTCCTACCGATATCATCACCTATGAAGTATATTCACTCAACACCTCTATTCAAGTCTCATCTTATGGAGACCTCCCCAGAGATACGATAGAACAAGAAGTGATTCAGAATGAACTAAAACCTAATCACTACAGCCAAAGATTCCAACTATATACCAAGAGAACTCACAGAAACTCTGATATAAGATTATCATGATATTCTATGAGTTTGACTGTGTACAAAGACCTACACCCCAGAATATATACCTGAGAACAATAACCCCCACCGACCAATGTACTATAATACCCTTCTCACTTAGTATAACATAAAACTTGTACATAATCAATCAATAACAATATCACTACACACTACACACACCTATATACAATATGAGTATACCCCTTCCTATCAATAACCTCCACCAAGCACAAGACACGTATCATAGATCCCTCTCCATCAAGCCCCACCGAGAGCGAAAATAACCAAATACCACCTCTACTCATACACCAAGAATCTACACCCAGCGCTACTGGCTACAGAGGATAATCCCACCACTAAGCCACACCTATAATGACACCACCGTGAAGATCCTAAAGCTAGTAACTACCAACTGTCTCACAGACTCTCATTCTCCATACCTCTATGTTATTATCTGCTCTCCCTCAGACTGTACAAACCTATCAAGTAACCATTTACAGCAATAGTATACTCCACACCTGTCTACTACTATATGAAGTATTTGTCTAACTATACACTTAATCACAACTCAAGCGTCACTGCTATTAGTGTAAAAAAGAATTAGTTATCTATGAAGTAGTAATTCTGACACCACAATGTACCTCTGAAGAGTCACCTGACTCACTCCCTCCTGTAACCTAATCCCCACTACCCACACTCCACACCTATCCATGTGCTGTGATCCCATTAACCCCCACTCAATACTCAGATACACACTCGAACTCAGTGTCTGTACTACACATAATGTCACAAATCTAATAGTGTCAACCTTCCACACACCAAATCATCGACGACACATGGTGTCATCTAGCTATACACTACAAATGGCTCTCTATCTCTGAGTCCATCATACAGACACTTCCACAGTACTCTACACTCTATGTACAAAGAGACACACAGCTACTATCCTCTATTGACACATATCGTAAAATTCAAACCTCTACATCAACTTGAATTTATAATCTGAATGTAATCAACTGATGTCTCACAATGTTCCCGCTCGTGATGTCCCATATGAATATACACACCACCCCCTCACTCCCACCCCCCACACTTCAAAGATACATTACACTTTACTGAATAGACCTCACTCACCACTACCAATCCTGTGAGTCATCTTTTACACACATAGCACAGTCCATCTCCACTGATACGTCACACACATATCATGAAATAGTACAATCTACCCTATGTCAGTACTTATTTGTTCTAAGATCTACATCCCACTACTGTGTGAATATACACCCAATTCTCATAAGATGCTTCCAGAACATCCTGGTCATATCTAGCACATTTTTCCCTATCCTCTATCCCATCCTGCTATAGTCCCTCATGTATCATCATATCTCACACACCACTGACACCCTAGTGTCAAGATAACTGTGTCTCACTATACCTATTATTATCTTCATAATCAAATTACTTCACTAGAACATCGATCATGTTAACCTGTTAGACACCTAATTCCCTGATACGTCAAATCCCAACCCTGATATAATCAACTTATACACACCGTGTGTCTCAATAATCTACATGTCAGTTAGAGTCTGTGTGTACAACTGAAGGAGACCACCCACTGATACTTGTCAACTACACTCTTATTGTGTGTCTCACAAACCTAGTCCTTCAACACTTGTGTATAAATGTATGTGCTCTCTCCAAAGTTATAACTTCCTTACTACAGTACTACAAATATTAACTGCACACATACTCTCACACATCCTGTGTTTGCATCTCTATTGTCTCACCCACTTATAGCCCTACCCATCGGCTCACTTCAGATCTCACCCATCACCACATCTCAATCCCATAATACTTAACTTGGTGAACATTGAGTCTCAACCCCAAATTGTAATCTGTGAGAGATACACTATGTATCTACACAACACCCAGATCACTGGTAACTCTCTGTAAACTGTCTGTGTCTTCACACTACCATCTAGAATTAAATAGTGTCCTATTGAGACAACTGTACCTACTCTGTACGCATGATCAATATACGCACTATCCATCTAATCAGTATGTGTCCACACACGTATCTACAACTCTAACTGTCTATTACGTTGTGTCCTATATAATATGATGTCCAACTCCCTTTGTAGCACACATCTCATGTGTGTCCCTGCCACTACTTACACATACAATTCAAACTCTCTCTACTGAGATACTGTTAATGTGTATCTACAATATACTCACTATACCTGTGTTATATGTGATGTGTACCAATGTTCTCCGATATACAGTAGTTGTACACTTACTCTGTCTGTAATAAGAGATGCACACATAACATCTGCACTCAACACCACATAATTTGCACCCCATACGCACTAGACCAATAATCTTCCTGCATGTCATATATATTTCGTATATCCTGTAACATATCTCTCTCTACCTAAGTTGTCTGTAATTCGACTCATGATCTGTAGATACACTCACTATACAAACATCTCTCTACACGCACGTGTTTATTAATGTGTGATCCTACTCCTACTGTCAACATATATAATTGTGTACATCTACTCTCTCTCTAACTATAGCAGACTGTAGACTAGTATGATCTGCAATGACACTATATACTCTAGATGTTCAATCATCTACTGTCAGTACACTAATCGAGTAGTGTGTCACACACAGTGATAATACACACTCCCCCCTCATACATGCTACACCTCTTAAAGTATGGTGACGCACCCATCTTTCAAATCTACATGCAATGTGGTAGTGTGCTTATCCTCCTGGACCCACAATGATACTCATTACCGACGACACTAATTCTAATCCACAGTCTGTCTTGGTGTCTCATGAGTGCATCTCTAATGTACACTTGAAGATCTAGTTGCAACTCTCCACCACACCTTCATAACTCAATCATTAGTATACTCTCCCCAATCTTTTTCACTCAAGCAGACCTAACACCACCTACTGTCCAAATCTCTAGATATGTCATGTTCATTGACTCTGACAACAGTGCTGTCTCTCGTGTCGCCACACATCACTCACTCCACTCATAGTGAATCTACGCCTGAAACCTCTAGGATATCCACACCTACCATCCTCTGACTCACACTAATGGTCAAACAGCTCTCTCAAATCTAGTCAGTAACACTTACAGCCTAATACATCACTAATTATGTCAACAATACCCTCTCTCTACCTCTAACCTCGATGTTCGTGCACACAATCTCTGCTCTCACTACACTGATAGCACACTATGTAGCTCTCGACTGACATATACTACACACTGTTCCCCTATCCTGATGACCTAATAATTTTGTGTATCACACTCTCTATATGATTCACAAATCCTCATGCATCACGTACTCCTCAACTTAACTGTAAAGTATCACAGTCACACATCCTCTCGTAGTTGAGTAGATACCATATGTTCATATATATGCCTGTCTCTCTACTGTTACCCTTACCTCATGTAATGCACAACATCATCAACCTCATCGTATATACCATAGGAGACTCGACACTGAGCAGAAATCCTAGTTCTCTCAACTTGTTTGTCCATGTAATCGTAACACTACTATCTCACTAGTGTTCATCGTCGCGACCACTACTCACTCTCACCCTCTCTCTACATCTATATCGCACTCACTATAACAGTATATATGTCATAATCCCCTCTAACATCTGTGACATGTATAGTGTCCATATCCGTTGACGCTATACTCTAACCCAGTACAGACAGAAACACCTAATCTACTGGTCCACAAAATAGACACCACTGTACACAGGTCTTCGCTTATAATATATAGTGTCAACTCAAATCACAACATTTATACTCATATGTCAACTATAATGATCCTACAAGTACTGACTATCTCTCAATGTGTCGCATCTACATATGCTCACCCTTGTCAAATACACTTCTCTCTCCTCAAGAGCCAGAGCACTCACCTACTCACCTACCTCATGAGAATTGATCCTACTGATGTACAAAGTCCTGCCATTCCATTGAACGACACACTGCACTAGACTAAATCAACACCACTACATGACCTCACTCCTTACGTGTTTCCACACTTGATCACCCCTCCTCTCGAGTAGTGACTACACTAGTTGTCTGATCTGTGTAAACTGTCAATAGACATCTACTGTCTTGACTCTATCTTGCGACAAATACAGATTACATCGAGTCCCATCCTACTACTATGTCTCAACACCTCAAAACTGTCACTATGTCCCCACCTGTGAGATAACATCTCCTTTTTGATCACTACTAATCAAAACCTCACTATTCCACTTCCCCCACACCAGCCACATCTATGACCCCCTTACACTAATTATCTCTAGTAAATCTATGATGACCCCTAATTTCACACCTGTGTAGACCCACCTACGTCCAACTCGAGATACTCACTAATGTGTCCGATAATCTGTGTCGCCAGATACATTTTCTATGATCTACACCATGATACTATATATAATATTATCTTGATACTACACACCTAGTCGTGGGATCATATAACACACTGTCACTCTATCACCACACGTAGTGTTGACTCATACTTACCATATGGATAGATATACTTATCTAATCTAAGCTACCCTCATCTACACTATATGTGTCTACGTGCACCACTACTCTTGTCACCTTCTTCTGTCTCCTCATAGCTCACTTAGACTCGAGTGTGTATGCCAATCTCTCTACTGTTCAAAACACTGGATTTTGTGACCTCCAGTACGCACTAATCCTGTGTCACTCCTCTGAACTTCTCAGCATACTGAGAGACAAAAGAAATCCTCATACATTATCCAGATGAGCGTTCTTCATGTTCAATAAATCACATTTCTACACTTACTAATCTAATCCATCCATCTAAACATCAAGTTTATGCGTCCACCAATATTGTCAACCAACACATCTCACATCAACACCCCCACTAAATAAAGATCCATCAACTACACACTGCCAACCTCGCCTGGATGTTCAAACACCAGTCTCACGCACAATGCTCATTCCGGACAACTGTCTATGTATTCAACACTCTCATATCTACACTTCAATACTGTCTCTCCCCCTCATTGTGTCTGTACGAAGTCTCCCCTATACATTACCCTAATATGTTACAATATCTCCTACACAATCAGAAAGTTGTGTATGTAATGCACCTCATAAACATTTGCGCACACTCCATACTTACCTAGACATGCTATCCCACTCATAAATAGTGTTGAATTCACTACATGTCTACTATCTGTGTGCACCTGGAAGTCGTGCCCTCTCTATAACAGTCTAATACTCTTAGTGACGCATCCTGTCCACAACTTGATGTTGTGCCACTCTGTCTCCAATCTAACACATCTCTAAAATTTCTTACTTGATGATAGTGTAGCACTACAATGTGTGTGCCAAAATACCAGTATTCTACCATAGACTATACTCAAACTCACGTGATGCCACTTAGACCTATCTAATTGCCTCCAACATACTCTTCCCACTCCCATGAACGAACATCCCCTCTCATCTCATAATACTACGCTACTCATACTAGAATAAGTTGTTCAACACCCACCAATTGTTGTCTCTCTCATCGCTAACACCACAAAAAAAACACCGCAAACATACACTCACGTACTTTGTTGTTACACCACTCACAAGTGCCAACTATGTCCTAATTCTGTTCCCCACAATGACCTGATGAATACATAACACCTATATCTTACTCGCACACATCTACTTATAAAACAACAAAAAAAAACAACCACACACCATCCCCTCCCCCACCAACCACTACTCTATACCCCAAACAAACTCACAAAAACCACCTAACCACCCAACAAAATAAACCCCCTTTCACCAATCCTCCACCCCTCACCAAACTCAACCACCCAACTACACCACCAATCAACAACCTAAAAAATACCCTCCACCTTCTCACTCCCACCCTTAACCCCCCCCTCAATTAAATACCACTATAACACACAAGATTGAGACACATACACAGTCACATTAATTGTCAACCAACGACAGACTCGTGCTCCACATGTGTCGTGCACCTCTCCCGACATTGGACTCTGGTTCCATATAATAGTGACATCCAGCAGTCACAATAATTGGTGTTCTTCTATACTATGATATCTCGTCCTCTCCACCCCTGTCACACTTCAGACAGTACTCAAGAAATCTAACAAGTCTCACACGTCACACACTTGCCTTATATTCTCCTGTGCAAAATATACCCCAAAACATATGACCACATTCAATCATGTGAATCTCACTCCACTCTCTGTATGAACGATAAGCGCTCGAGTCTCTATAGACAGAAGAATCCCGACTTATCTTTGTCTTACCACACCTTAAGCATGTTCCATCTATTCACTCACACTCACTACATATACCATGTAAATAGTTGTACACCATTTACTCATCACCACCCCTCTCACTATAGTGCACATCAATCACTATACACACACTAACATTAGTGGACATAAGTATCAGCATCACTCTTCATAGAATTTCTACCTGTCCCACTATGTGTACTGTATAATGTAGAATACTCACACTCTACACATGTTCATATTATTGTCACACTCACTATGGAACTTAAGTCTGCTCACTCCACATTTTACCTGTCTCTCATCAACACTGTCACCTACTCACACCATCTAAATATTGTCATAGAGTCTCACTCTACCAACACTCTATCTGTACACCTTAATGTATAGCTCAATACATCACTAGTGTAACACAGGTCTAATGTTCACACACATCTGTATGACAAGCCTCCATATGAGACTAACCTATGAAAGTCAAGAACACCAGTCATAACTCTCAAACCATACTTAAAGTCTAATGAACTATATGATGTAGTAACCTTATGATCACATCTAGTTCTAATGTCAAATCACCTGTGTACACTTCATATTTTCGCGACTTCCTCCCCACCATCACAGACCACCCATATGAGAACTGTAGGTGTTATCAGTCAGTTTTGTTAATCTTCATATCTCGGTTGTGACCATCACTCTATCTAAACCACACACTGACTCCTAAATAATCCTACTCCTTCTCTACAGAACAAAATCACATTCATACTTCTCCACACTCTACTCTCATTCGCTCACCCAAACCCTAGACTGATCCTATAATTGTAATCATACAATCCACAGTCTCCACTACATTGTGTCAAACCACACAATCTGTTATAGAACACACCATCACACCTCTCGCTCAACGTGAGATCCTCGTGAGTGTGCATCACAACAAGTACACTCCAGTATGATGGTTCCTGATTATCGTACCTCCACAACTCCATGACTGCACCCATGTCTAAGATCATTATCGCTCCATAGATCTCATTCCATTGTATGTAGAGTCCCAGACTATACTGAATGTAAACTTATCATATCCTTCCTAATCTACTGATTATCTTCTCGTCCAACCTTCTTCGCGTCCAATCTTCCCCCTCCTCTCATATATATCAACAACTGACTCACCCTACTCCACCCGTGTGACCATAAAAGTCTAAGTGACTATACCATGTGTATCACTCACATCCCTGACCCTACACAATGATACTCTCTTGTACTCATCACACTCTTGTCAAACTAACGTATACTGTGACCTCCAAGAGCGATACAATATACAGAGTATCTAGTCGTGATGCCAAACTGTATATCACTCTAGATATCTCTCTCACGCCTAAATCAACACTAAACGCTGGACACTATGCAACTATAAGTGTCCTTTACACAACCCACACGCTACTCGTCTACCTCCTGTACTATGTGACTGAAGTCCTCAGACACCTGTGTTATATAAGAGTGATCATTTTGGCACACTTAGAGTTACCTCAACATAACTATCACTCCACACTTATAACAGTATACATTCAAACTACTACAACCTGTGTCACACGTAGTCACGTTCCTCACTGTCGAATGATACATATATTTGAGTAGACTCAACCCTACTGAATCCCAAATCCTCACACTAATTGGTCTAGTCCACCTGTTGCCACCACACATAGCACAATCTCAGAGAACTATATATCGTCAACATAGTTCATACGACTCACATACACATGGTCTAAGTTGTGTCACCCATGTGTGACCACATACTACAGTTCAATCAAAAAACATCCAGAATCCCACCTACATCTTCTCTGCCTCCACTACTCATGTTCGACTAAGTACTTCTCTCCACTGATATCGCTACTAAACATTCACACCACTACATCTGTATTTGTGTGTCACCTCTACTCTACCCCATACTAACTTACTACTATAACTGACACCACTTGATGTCATCGTGTCTTGTGTATGTGTCCCACCTACTTCATTACTAATTACCCTCACACATTAATTGTCTACTACTATAACTTCATTTATGTCTCATCTCTGTAGAGTCTAATCAAAGTCTTTAGTACCCTAATTCCCACTACTCCACCTACTCAATCCTTATATCGTGTATCAGATCCAACACTCACATTAATTTCCCATATTATCTCCTACCACTACTCTCAGTGTGTCTGGTTGTGCAACCTCACTAAATGCTCCCACTCGCTAATACCTTACTCATACTAATCTCAGAGTACCTCCCCTCACCAGTGTAGTTGTGTGAGCTGCCTGTGCTACACCTACTACTATGTAGTCTCTGTCACTAATCTAACTCAAACACTCATATGACTTAACCATATATAACACCCCACTATAATACCTAACTATACTGAAGTACTTAGATACTGTCTCAAGTTCATATCACTATACACTAGTAAGTGTACACACATCATTTCAAGTCTGTGAAGTGAAACACATGTATTATCTCTCGCACTTAAATATACATAAATAACACTAATCACCTATTAGTAAATCTAAATGTCGCACACTCACACACCTACTCTCAGCAGAGCACAATCTCTGAAACTATCGTATCTAACACCTGTGTCTTGTATGTGTGTTATATAATCTACTAATATCAGATCTCACACATCCCTATTCTTAATCATACTCACTGTAGCTCATAATATGTTTCACCACGATGATCCCTCCAGACTCACATGTGACACACATCTATCCATAAAGTGTGTGGAAACAACTTGATATCATCACTACTTATACCCTTCTATATTACTAGATACAAACACACGATAATCCTCATGACCGAGACTAATACACTCTGTATCATAAACCCTAATCATCAGTCATGATATGATCTGTATGTCTATACATAATCAATATGACCATACCTGACTAATGCCGTCCATAAATGTCACTACCACACACAACAACACACAATACGAACTCCTCACAATGTACTAGTCTCACAACACTCATACTAGATCATTGCCTAACTATATATCTGATATAAATAGTCCATCAACTGGTCATCTACATGCCTTGATACTGTACTGTCCACAAACCCTCACCAATGTATGTTTCATCATCGTTACCACATCCATCTACTATGTCCTAACACTCTATCTGAACAGTCTACCATTCTCACTTCAAGTAGTACTCTAATATGCTCTAGAGTCTCCCCACTCACTATCATCTAAACAAAGATATCGCTACTCCTCAGACATCAATATATCATCAATACATCACTTGTGTACCATCAATTAAGAGAGTTCACTTACTGCCCCCTAATCGACTCAGTCAACTCCTAATACATACAAAAACTCTCTTCTCTGTTTCTCGCAACAGACAATGTATCCACCATAATAAATATCTTGACTACTCGAGCATTGACCACCTCAGCTCCACCATGACTCTAATTACATCAAATGACAACACTCAAACGCTCACTATAAACTATTCTTACAATCCACAAGCTCAAACCATCCAGTCCGTTGACACTTCCTGCTACTCAACAGTGAGTACCTTCAATGTCGACTAATATCACTCCAAACTATACTTCTACACCCAATCCTGAAAGTGTTCACACATCCAGTCTCCTCTCCATACACGACCTCCTAGTCTAGTACTGGAGAGTACACACTCTCTATCTAGACAACTCAATAAGTCCAACTTGACACTCCCCAACTAAGATCACCCCTACCAGACTGATCACACTGATCTCTAATACAGTGATATAACCTAGAAGATCAACCCAGCACTGATATGATCTGAGATGTCCCATTCATCTAACATCCTCATACACACACTCAATCATACCTATAGATAATCTACCTCAGAGTCAGTTACCCTAGCTTATCTCTCAATCATACAACTAAGAGAAAAACACACACTACCTAAGTCTCCTCAATCTGACATCCATCAGTGACTTTTCTCATGAGAAGTCAAACAATAATAAACACACACTATCCATCACTTATACTTAGAGTGACATCAAAGGAATACCCTTACACACTACAACTGTACTGAGATTCCCTCTCATAGGCAACTTCTATCACCAGATCCACTACTCATCCACACTCTCTACACTTAAATCCAAATCAATCTTCTCCAGTCTTCCTGTTG
>JAXGGA010003442.1:0-102463 GCA_038373865.1 Uloborus plumipes
ATCGTAAAGAAAAAATCAACAAAACGCCAGCTTATTTTTTTTTTCGAAATGTGACAAATTGGATTTTTGTTTAAAAACTTATCGCACATTTAAAAAAAATTGTTTTTTATATTAACACTTACATTGAAACATTACTGCTCATTTCAGCAATAAATTTTTACCTTGGAGAAAAAGGGATCAGTTTCTACTTTCTTTTCTCATGGGATGAAATGAAAGTTTTTATTTTATTATTAAAAGTTTTATTAGAAATGAATAAATAAACAAGTTGAAATATTAATGAAGGAATGCAAATGAATGAATTAATCAATGAGTACATCTGGGATTAAAAAAAAAGGAGTAATTAATAGCTGAAAAACAAAAACAATTTTCCAGAAAGTGCAAAATATTACAATTTGTGTATGAAATTTTGAAAATGAGTTGTATATATTCCCTTTGATTTTTCAGTCTATTTATATTTGAATCGCAATCGTCCAATCGACTATAGGTTTAAGAATATAGTTAGTATATTGCTAGGTGGATGGCGCAGAAGAGTTAAAATGTTTTAATATTCCAATTTGCCCCGTTATTTAAATCTTACCCCCATGTTCCCCAACATCTGAAGGACGTTTAAATGGACATTTTGTAGAATATGCATGAGAAAATGCGTGCATATAAGCTAAGAAAAATCTTATATTTGATGAAACAAAAATAATCATAAAATACAACTTCATAAAAACCAAAATGAACAAAAAATTTCATTTTGGTACTCTCGGACCTTCAAAAATATTTTTTATCATGCAACTATTTTTTTTTTTTAATTATAAATGATCTATCAATTTTCCGATGAAGACTTGAGTGCTTTTGGCTTGAATTTTTTTTTTCGTAAGATGTTTATTGTTCTAGCATGATATTCTTTTTTGTGAAAAAAAAATCTTTGAGCATAGTTCAATAGAAAAAAATAAATCGAAATACTGCGTTTTTAAAGTTTCACCATATTTCTTGATTTTTTTTCTTTCTCATCACAGTGTCGATGTTCGACGTGCACCCCCCAAAATCAATTCCTGGATACGCCACTGATTGGGTCATTATCTTTCACACAAATTTCCACTTACATTTTTGAGATTTTAAAACGAAATAACAAAGTACAACAAAATAACTGAAACAATAAAATTGTTTAAGTTTTTTAACAAAATTACTTATGTGCTTATTAGTATAAAAGCGAAGCTAAGCACTTTTTCAAAGATAAATATTGAAAGACAAATAGTAGCTGAATGCTGGTATTTTCTTTTCTAAGAAAAATTCGCTGTGCTTGCAAAAATATGGCATAGTAAAATCCTACACAAGGAGTTACACCACATTTACAATAAACAACTTAATTACAGTAAACTCAAAATCATCCGCGAGATAGGGTAGCAAAGTAACCGTTGATAAGCGAATACCGAGGATAATCCGAAAAATGGATAAAAATCGATACTTGTTTCTACATTAGATGCAAAAAAAAAAAAAATAAATAAATAAATAAAACAATACTACTCCAACAATACATCCAAATTATTGTTAAAAACTATAACATTGAATGTAAAATTACCTTGAAAGCTGAAAATGAACAATAAAACACTCGTACATTTAATAATAATTATAACCCTGAAATGAGCAAATACCTTAAAGATTTTACAAAAAAGGCTTTTCAGTTGCTTTGTTTTTTCATTTTAAAACGCTTCTTATCAATTAGTGATTGAAGCTTTTTTCAATAGTATTTTGTCACAAAGCGATATATTATCCTGCTTCTCGAAATATTTAATAAGTTCATCGAAGTGAGTGACAATTACTTTGTGGCTGATTTTAAACTGGATGCAATCTGGGCTAGGCCCAAATGGGTGCATTTTTTCTGCATTCAGTACATCATCACCGGACAAAAAAAAGAAGAAAGAAAAAGAAAACAAAACAAAAGTTCGAAAGACCTGCGAATAATCGGGAGTTTAATTTAAGACAGGAAAAAGCACGATAACAACATGATTAGTACATAGTTTTGTTAACTTAGGCAGGGATTCAAGTGAAACAGCACTGCGATCGCTTCGAATTGCAATCGCTACTGGAAGTGAATTACATTATCATCAACTTAACTTGGCATGACGTCACTACGGGTGGAGCCAATAAGAGCTCACAAGCACTCAGCGATCTCCTCTTATTCGCCAAGTAGACTGTGGCGTTTTATCTAGCTCGTTTTTCATAGGCAAACGTCACGCTGACGTCACGATGTTTTTATCAAGAAATGTTCTAATGTAATTCATTTCCAGTAGCGATTGTAATTTGCGATTGCCTGTTTCACTTGAATCCCTGCCTTGGTCGTAGTATCGAACGGTTTCATGTCTGGAAAAGAAATATAGTATCGTCTGCCACGGTAAACAGAACATTCCAACCCAGGGGTGTCTCCCCCAAGCTCAGTGGCACAAATTTCCCCCCCCCCCCCCACCCATTTTTCACAACCGTCTTGTGCTTTATATTTTTATTTTTACTCCATTTTTTTTTATTTATTTTTTTAAATGGGTTTTTTTCTTTAATTATAACTTTTTTTTTACATATTATTAATTTTTTTACAAGTTTGAATTATGCGCAGAATAGACTCACTTTTTTTCCCTTCCAGACAATCCAAGCACACACATAGGCACACAAAATAAATAAATAAATAATAATAAAGAAACAAAAGAAATATTTTAAATTAAAAAAAAATAATTAATGAATAATTCATATTAATTAAATCCGTAACTAATTTAAAATATAAAAAATAAATTACTAACTACTTCAAAAAATAAATAAATTAGTTTTAAAAAATCCCCCCGAAAAATTTGATGGCACAACTAGCACAACTACCCCCCCCCCCCCCCCGTGGGCATCCCTGTTCCAACGAATCGGAAAAGGGTTGCATTTTCGCGTAATGCAATTTGACCTAGTTTCAACATAGGGGCTATATGAAACCACACACACAACACACTTAGAGTTCGATCCCTTCTCCCTCCCGACTGTTGACTTCCAGGAGTAGTGAGGAGAGCGGGAAAGAGTTCTCTCCGTTAGAGAGATAACTTTTTCTGCCGAAGGTACCCGGTTGCGATAAGAAAAAATGGGTATCGGGGAATTTTAAAATGGGGGGAGAGATTCTTTATCGGGGAGGGGGGAGGAATCACCGAGGTTTGAAAACTTCATTTTTATGCTCGCAGACGGAGAAACTAATAATATAACGATGCGGAAAAAATTATGGTTATAAGCACGGGAATTACATCCCCCCGAGTCCGGAGTTATAAATTATTTTCAGAGCTACCGTAATGTGATCACATTTATTCGTACAAGCGTGATGGATATGGCGAGGGGATGAAAACTTGCTTTAAATTGCTAGTTTTATAATTAGTCGGGAAATAGTACGTAATTATTTAGGCGCAGAACAAATTCGCATTATAATATAAATATGTGTTAGTCAAAAAATCATAGGAATGATTAAAACTATAGTTTAAGACTAACATAATATTCTCTTTTACACTATTTAAAATGACGTTTTGGATGTTATGATACTCTAATGTCTGAAGCATCAGAAAAGGCATATAACACAAACTTTATGAAAGGGCGATATCCTTGTCTCTGTATATATATATATATATATATACCAGGGGTGGCTAACCTTTTTAGGGAGAGTGCCACTAACTGGAGGGAAAAAGCTCAGCGTGCCACATTTGTATTTTTCTAAAAAACTGAAAATTTTAAAAGTAAAAAAAAATTTGGTTGACTGACTATCTAATTCTTACTCAAATGAAACATTTTTTCTCGTAAAATCACATTTTTTCTCGTAATCTAAGCAATTGAAATCTAAATGATAATAAAAATAAAACAAGTCCGAACTTAAGAGTTATCTTTAATAAACACTTTTATAAGTTCTGTCAATTGGCTTATGCTTAAAAAAGAAACAAATAACATCAAACATTCTATTCTAAAAATGAAACAATCTGTACTTAATGTGGTTTATGAGTCTGTATTTTTTTTACCAAGTCTTTTAATTTTTGGATTAGTTCTTGAGAATGCTAAGAATTTTAAGTGCTATCAATTAATATTCAACGTTATTTAGATTTTTCTGCATTCATAATAAAAATATTTGCTTAGAAGCGTATTTTGAACCAAATCTACAACAGCATCAGACGGCTAAAGTGTGTAAATGTGAAAAAAAATCGTTGGTACAAATTTCTGTACAACGTGGATGACTTTCTGTTGAAGTAAGCTCTTATATTTGATTACCAATGCAAAAGGTCAGTACCGTAAATCAGGGTTACTTGGACCCTAGGGGGTTACTTGAGCCTACTACAATAAAATGATAAAATCTAGGTTTGGTACCTACTAGTTGAAGACTTGCACGTAGTTCCTCGTTTCTTCACTAGGTAGAAGCCCTCTGCAGTCTCTAACGCTAGTATCAAACTCAGATTTTATCATTTTACTGTGGGCTCAAGTAGCCCTGTTGTGGATCCAAGTAACCCTGATTTACGGTAATTCTGATATGGATTTCAGAAGGATAACAAGTAGTGTCTTGCACAGAAATAGACAAAGAATTTGAAGAGATCAGCATATTTTTTTTTTTTTTTTTTTATGATCCTGAAAATCATCAAACCTAACATTGAATGTATACCAAAAATAGGTGTACAATTTTCTCTATATATCATTGGAAAATTATTAAATTTGGGTTGATACTTACAGTATTAAATTCAATGTTTTATTCTTTTTTTCTCCAAAATAGAGAGAAAGAAACTGAAGTTTCATCTTATGATGAAAGAATGTCGATCGCCTATACTGATTTAGGAAACTTTTTTTTGTACTATCTTAAATTTAAATTACTTAAACGCCGGATATTAAGAGATGACATAGCTAAATTCATTTGCTATTCTTCATTCCTAAGTAGCAAGTCCTCATTGCTTTCCTTCCAGACATTTTAAACTATCTGTCGTGGCCGTCACGAAACTTTCTTCTATATCTATCTTATGAATTCCAGTTACAAAATAAAATACGTACTCGCCCGAATAATTGGAGACAGCTCCAATTTCCCAATTATCGTAATAACCCTGCAAATGCAGAATCAATGAGAGAAAATGGAAATCATTGCAAAAGCCTTGTTTAGATTAATTGCAAACATTTTATTTGTTAGTAAAAAGAAATTGACAACAGTTAGAAATTTCAAATCATTGAAAGTTTTCAGCTGTTTTGATAATTAAATAGCGTGAAAGCGATTTTTTAATGAATTAATTTTTCGCATTGTTGACTAAGCGCAAAAATCACCCCACCCTCCCCCTGTGGCGATTGGCGCCAAAATTTAATCGATGCTTGCTTCCATATTGGGTTAGTGTTATTCCAAATTTCATTCAAATCTCAGTAATATTTCTCGAGATACAGTAGGTGCAATGACAAAATAAGCTCTTTTGATTGCTCCACCCCCCTTTGAGATATTGACACACAAATTGAATCAGCACTTGTACTCAATAGGATCTACCTATGGACCAATTTTCGTCTGATCCCGCCGGTTACTTCATGAGATATAGCAATCACCCACGGGCGGAACACGAGTGATTGCTCCACCCCCCTTCAAGATATTGACACACAAATTGAATCAGCACCTGTACTCTATAGGGTCTACCGATGGACCAATTTTCGTTTGATTCCGCCGGTTACTTCCTAAGATAAAGCAATCACCCACGCGCAGAACACGTGCGATTGCTCCACCCCCCCCCTAGAGGAATTCGCTAAATAAAGTCAGGTGCACCAGTTCACATGGTGGTACATATGTGCAAAAATTTTTGTTCGATTTCATGCAGTAGTTTTTGCTCTAGCTCGGCCACAAAAACTGGTCACACACATACAGACTCACACACAGACAGACGCACAGACAGACATTTTCCAAAAATGGTCGAAATGGACTCAGCGCACTTCAAAACGTGCAAATCCGTCAAAATTCGACATTCGAAAATTTTTACGAAACCAATACTTTCTTCTATATATTAGATATAGAAGAAAGTAAAAATACACTCCCTAAAATTCTAAAATCTTATGACTATTTTTCCTTTGGACAGCTATTGCACATTTCAATGAAGGAGTAACTTGCCATGCTCTCCTCTAAAAGTCTCATTCTTTGGCCAATCAGAGTTTGTGATGAATAATTCGATGATACTTTTCAAGTTTTTTTCCCAAATTATTTTCAAGTAATGTAACAAAAATAATTTAAGAATCTTCATTTGTGCAACTATACTGAATTTTGTCCATTCTGGTTTCTTAATTTTACTTGCAGAGTTAACATTTAAAAAAAATTTCATCACCCGTAGCTGAAACTATTGCAGATCAAAAATCCATTCTGCAGCATCAAAAGTTGCATTCGTGTCACGTACAAATATGCTTTACAAAGCATTGTCTGTAGCATCACAACTTTCGTTGGATGTCAAAAACAAAGGTTAAGTACTTTGCAATATTGTAGTTAAGACAATTTGTAAGCCGACCTTCTAACGCTTAATCGTCATAATATCATTATATGTATCAGTTCAAGAATTTTAGTTTTTGTCAATATTTTTGAGATCGACATTTTACCTTCAATTTTGGAATTTTTTCAAAAAGTCTTCGCGTGCCACTGTTACTGCTCTGCCGTGCCACATTGTGGCACGCGTGCCGCGGGTTGGCCACCCCTGATATATACACTGAAGTGACAAAAGTCATGGGATAGCAATATGCAAATTTTCAGATGGCAGTAGCATCGCATAGAACAGGTATAAATGCGCAGTGCTTTTACAGAGCTTTCATTTCTGTTCAAGTTATTCATGTGAAGAGGTTTTAACATGATGATGACCGCACGACGTGAATTAACAGACTTTGAACGCGGAATGTTAGTTGGAGCTAGACGCATGGGTCATGCCATTTCGGAAATCGTTAGAGAATTCAACATTCCCAGATCCACTGTGTCAAGAGTGTGCCGAGAGTATGAAATTTCAGGCATAACATCCCACCATGGACAGCGCAGTGGTCGACCGCCTGCACTTAAAGATCGAGACCGGCGACGTCTGCAAAGAGTGGTAAATTCTAACAGACAAGCAACACTGCGTCAAATCACCGTAGAAATCAATGTGGGACGTACAATGGACGTGTCTGCTAGAACTGTGCGGAGAAATTTGGATTTCTTGGGCTATTCCAGCAGAAGACCGACTCGAGTGCCTTTACTGACAGAACGACATCGCTTGCAGCGACTCTCGTGGGCACGTGAGCATATCGGTTGGTCCCTAGATGAATGGAAAACCGTGGCCTGGTCCGATGAGTCACGATTTCAGCTGGTAAGAGCCGATGGTAGGGTTCGAGTGTGGCGCAGACCCCACGAAGCCATGGACCCAAACTGTCAGCAAGGCACTGTTCAAGCTGGTGGTGGCTCCGTAATGGTGTGGGCTGTTTTTTCATGGCATGGACTTGGTCCTCTAGTGCGACTGGACCGAACATTGACTGGAAATGCTTATGTGCAGCTACTTGGAGATCACTTGCAGCCATTCATGGACTTCATGTACCCAAACAACGATGGGATTTTTATGGATGACAATGCGCCATGTCACCGGGCCACAACTGTTCGCAATTGGTTTGAAGAAAATTCTGGACAATTCCAACGAATGATTTGGCCACCTAGATCGCCCGACATGAATCCCATTGAGCATTTATGGGACACCATCGAGAGGTCTGTTCGTGCCCAAAATCCTGCCCCACCAACGCTTTCACAATTATGGACGTCTATCGAGACAGCATGGCTCAATATTCCTGCAGAAGACTTCCAACGACTTGTTGAGTCCATGCCACGTCGAGTTGTTGCACTTCGCCGGGCAAAAGGAGGGCCGACACGATATTAAGAGGTATCCCATGACTTTTGTCACTTCAGTGTATATTGAAACAGGCAAATAAAATGAAAAGATGAAAACCAAAATACAAAAGCGAACCAAAGCGTAGCATTTCATCAGGGGGAAGACCACACTTTGGTTCGAAAAGGCTCTTTCTATATAACATGTGGGAGGGTCCCAAAAACATGTTATCTCCCCCGACAGCTTTGAAAGAAACCAAGAAAACACAGAACACTCACCTTCAAACGGAAGGAACAAGGAATGTAAAAAAGCACCTGAACATATCCCGAAGACAAAAACATCTGAGTGATACTGGAAACTATGCATGACGCAGGTAGGAAAAAAAAGTTACGGTTACAGTATATTGACAGGACACAGCCCAGCTTTTTTTAGATAATTAGAATAAAAAGATGACGGAACATTATTGTATTGGAGTGCAGATTTCAAAAGAGTAATGTTTTTTTGAATGTAGTTATTATTGTTACAAATATTTTTAATCCTGAAGATTTCATTAATCAGGGTATTGCGAAAAACTTTGATAGAGATGTTTGATTCCTAAGTAATCAGTCTATTAACGTGAAAATTAAAAGAATGTCTTTTATCATAAAGGTCAATATTCAAATCATTTTCTGTAATAGAGATGTGCAAATCTAGAAAATCTGTTTGTTTAATATTATCATTAGTGTGAACGAGATCAAGATCTGTAGGATAAATATTTTTAGAATCGTTATAAAAGGAATCATAGTTGAAAATAATTAGGTCGTCAATATACCTGAATGCTTTAGGGATTGTATGAGTGTAGTTTCTTTCAAAGTAGTGAAGGTAAAGATTAGCTAAAACGGAAGAAAAATTGGAACCTTGTGGGATACCCTTAATTTGTAAAAAACAATGCTCGCCGTTAAATATGTAGTTATTGAAAATGCAAAAATTAATTAAATTAAGCCAAAGAGTTTCATTAATGCCAAGTGAGATGCTGTAGTCGTAAAAATAAGACAGAAGAACATCTTTAAGGCTGGATAAGGAGATACTTGTAAAGAGATCTTTAAAGTCAAAAGAAAAAATACATTCGATTTTATTATTTTTCAGGAAATCAAGAACTGGTGCGTTATTTTTAATAATCCAAGTATGTTTTTCATCAATAATTTTGTTAAAAAGGTTGTTTAGAATATTTACAAAAAATTTTCCAGGTGACTTCATGTAAGAATTGGATCCACATGTAATAAAACGAAATTTTATAGGATTTTTGTGGAATTTAGGATAAATGGTGATATATGGAAAGATGATCTTGTGGCTTTTGATTTGTAGTTTTTTGTTGAGTGCAATAATTTTTTTAGTGATAATGCTATAAGTAGTAGAAACTTTTTTAAAAGTTGAGGAATTTTCAAGTTCTGTATCTAAAAGTTGCAGGTAGAATTTTTTACAAATAATGGAAAAATTGTTAGCGGCTTTATCAATAGGGGCAATGATAAAATTACTTTGAAGCTCTTTAATGTGTGGGGTGAAATCAGCAAGTTTAAGCAAATTTTTAATTTTGTAATTCTGAAGAAAATCCTTAAAATAATAATACAGTTTCCACTTCCATTCGCAAAAGGCTTCTAAAGGAGTATTATTAGTAGTTGAAATTTTTAAAATAAAAGAGTCAAGGTCTTGCAGGAACGATCCTAAAAGGTGTTTTTTATTGGAATAAAAAATAGGTCTAAATTTAGTGCCCTTGTACATCAGATTACGAAGAGCGATGTTATTAATAATATTAAGATCTCCAGTTACGATATGATTGTGGTTTTTATCAACATATTTAGAAAAGTTTGTGTTGTCACAAAAGCAGTGTATATTATTTCGAAAAAGATTAACATTTTTGCAGAAGTAATTATAGTTGAAAATTCTACGACCTAAAGGAATGTCATAACTAAAAGTTGGTTTGATTTGAATGTCCTTAATAGGAAAATATTGAGATAGATTGGAAATGTGTTTATTAAGTTTGAAATGATCGAAGCAAGGGTTTTTGAATTTGACCAAAAAATAAGATAATTTATAATTCTTTTTGTTGGAAATTTTTGATGTACGACTTTTTAGAATGTCTTTAAACAGAAGTTCAAAATGAAAATCGGAAAAATTTAATTGACTCAGGTTTAATTCACAAAATTTACTTTGTTTGTCATTAAGTGCGTACAAGAAGTATTTAAGAGGTATCCAAGAGTAGTCTTTCAAGAAACGTTTTTCTAATTGTGAAATATGAGACTGGAGCTTTCCAGAATTGTAAGAAATATTGATCTCGAAAAAATTAGGTTTTTTGCTTATTTTATGTCCACCACGTTTATGTCTGGAGGTTTTTATATTTGTAGTATGAAAGAGTTCATATGTATTAACATTGGAATTTGAAATTCTAGAACCATTAAAAAGGTCATTGAGACCGTAGGGGGAAATAGTTTTATGGTAAATCATGAGAGAATTTTCTTTTAAGATACGCAAGTAGTAATCCTTTTCAAAATCAAGAATACTGAAAATAGCAGAGTTAAAAGCTTTTGGGATTTTAATTCCCCCCCTTTTTTAATTATATGTATTTCTGTATTCTGTATTTATATATATATATATATATATATATATATATATGTTGGGATACTTAATCTCTCAATATTATACAGGTAAACTTAATTAATTACTCAAAGTAATTCATATTGAATAATTATCGTGAGTTATTACTTTGAGATTTTATCCAATTCCATTAATTTGTTACATCAATCCCCTTATTTTTCTATTTTCAGGTCTAAGAGGAGAGTTCCAAGAAAACAAACATCAAGCAGGGAGTGATACGTTGTCTACTCAC
Source organism: Uloborus plumipes (assembly GCA_038373865.1). NCBI lineage: Eukaryota > Metazoa > Arthropoda > Arachnida > Araneae > Uloboridae > Uloborus > Uloborus plumipes. The sequence goes on from JAXGGA010003442.1 coordinate 10,687, forward strand.
TGGAGAAATTACAACAAAATGTAAATTACAATATCAATGTGAGCAAGGTGACGCGCAAAGTATATCATCCCCTTAAGCACACTTGGCGAGAAATTCGCCCTTTTTGGCGAGATGATTCAGATTTAACTGATCCATTTTACGCATTGGTAGAGAGAGGGGAAAAAACGCTCTAATAATCCTTACTGCGTTAAACGAGGCAACCTTTCCATAAAGCGGGGGAAATTTAATACTGTCTTCACGGGGAATTTTTCAATTCCAAAAAGTTTTATTCTCATTTTTTCTACATATATGTATACATTAAGTATACATGCAAAATATTGCAGATTTTTTTTTTTTTTTTGATTTGGCTAAAATGTTTACGGAAATCTCAAAGGCGCCGTTGTAAATGACAATTTCAGAGTCAGTTGCAAAATGTTTCCTCTATTTTCCACGTTAAGATAGCAGAATTGAGTAGACATAATTTCCAAAGATCGAAAAACAATTAAAAATTACGAAGAGCATAGCAACTCCATATATTCAGAAATGTCCCTGATTTTCTTTTATAGCGTATATGTTACCATTGTAGTGTGAAATCCGCTATTTCATGTAATAACTATAGATATTTTATGAAACAACTAGACAAGTCAGTTTCATGATAAACAAATCGAAACCTCCGTGCTCAAAAATAAAAGCAAATTACAACGTTAAAAGCACAAATGCGCTGGAGCACTGCAGACATGTGTTTCTGTGTTACAAGAAACGCCTTTTTGAGTGCACAAAGTGTGAGCTTATAGATGTAAAGACAATCAGAGGGCCCTGCTCCACATTGACGTAAAGCAGAAAAATAAAGCAGAAACGTAAAATGGATTACATAGTGTTCCTATGGAAAGTACCCGGATTTTCGGTTTCGGTCGCGTTTTATGCTGATGTGGAGCAGGGCCCTCACAGTTGGGGCAAATCTAACCTGGCAGCCTCATGATGCTGTGATTAGGATCTGTTTTAGCCTTCATAATGCTGTCAGGTTAGGTATGTCCCAACTACAGTTATTTCATGGAATAACTAGGTAAAATATTTATTTTAAAATACGCTTTTATTAGTTTCACATTTGGAACTCTGAATAAAAGATAAAATTCATGTTCTTTACAAATATAAAAATAATATATTTAATGCTATTATTAATACTAAAAGCTAAACTATATTACATGCTGATGTATTTTAGTATTTCAGTTGTTTGTATGTAACTCTGAATAAAAGATAAAATTGTTGTTCCTTGCAAATATAAAGAAATATATTTAACACTATTATTTTTATTGAAGACTAAACTATATTACGTGTCACTGCATTATAAGTGCATGTAAACTAAGCGGATATTCAATAGTTTTGAAACTTCTTTTGAGTTTGATTTATTCTAAAAGCGTATTTTTTAGTTTTTTCAAACTATACTTAGGATTATTTAATCAATAATGTACCTTAACTTATTCGTAAAGTTATTTCATGAAATACCCAGCTACTCTATGAAATAACTTAATTATACCTTTAACTGCAACATATTATGCATTTTTTAACAACGAAGTAATTTAAACCGCAAGAATAGCTTAATAATATAGTTTGTATTATCACTCACTGCATCTTAGAATTATTAATTCAAACGAATAACAAGAGTTTTATACTCTGAACTTTACTTGTTTTAATATCCTTTCATTAAACGCTTTCAATATGGTACGCCATAACAGTTCATAAGAATGTTTTAAATTTTATTTTAACGAAAGCAGGATCTTGCTCATTTAAAGGGCATTGCTTTAAGAGGAACTATGAAAGCGCTTAATGATATTTTGAGTTTATATTTCAGAAAGGAGAACGTAATTTGTTTTCGGTTTAACCTTATTAATATTGAAGTAAATAAAAACGACAGAATATTTTCATTTACTAAGAAAAATAACGCTTCGTGAGCTGCAGCTAATTTTGTATTAGTAAGAAGCATTTGGCTTGTGGAATTATTATGAAATGAATACTTTACTTAACACGTTACAGTAGGGTTTTTAGTTTAACGAAAATTTTACGTGTAACTGCGTTCAGCAGAAAGTTTCTCATGCAATTGTACTAATTTTAATAATGATAAAAGGTGTACAATTTTTTATATTTTTTTCTAACCATAACTGCCATTCGATTTATTGATCTATTCAGAAAAAGGAGTAATTAAATGAACAGTTTCCCGTATAGTGTAATGTTTTTCATAAACCTTTTGACTTTTTTTTCCTAGCGAGAAAAATTACAGAACTAAGATCAATAACATTATTTATTTTTACAATATGATATATACTGGCGTGAAAATCGTAAGGAATTTCAGAAAACTATATTTTGCATAAAATATATAAGTTTCTGAAATTAATTTCTAAAAGATGCCTTGAAAAATCTTGAAAAACCTTAGATACAAATTAACTATTTCATTGAGTATATTAATAAGGTTTTATATTAATCGGATCCTAAATAACGAGTTTATTACTTTAGTTCTTTTCAGATATGTTGTGATAAATAACTCTTAATTAAATTTTATTTATTTTAAAGAATTCAATAGAAACTTGTACTCGCTATCATTTATCGGCGCAAAGTGTCAATATCAGCCAGAATATTTTAAGTGTATCATTAGTCAATATACTACATGTTCGCAATTATTTCTTCGACAAAGATAAAGGACAAAAGATTCTCTTCATTTCTGTGATTCAACAAGCAGATACACCTGCTTTCTGATGCTAACTTCATACTTATCATCAATCAGTTGTGTACGCGAGATTCATCATTTCTTATAATGTATACTAAGTGAAAAAAAATCCACGTTTTAACTAACCTTCATTCAATGCATGCGTGATTCACGCTTTTCAAGTGCTTATTTATTTATTTTTTATTATTATTTTGCCCATAATCATAGTTCCTACATGCAATCTTTCATCAAAGAAGAATGAATTCTTAATACCTCGGCTACGGCTCATAAATAGATTAATACATGCAAGACTGATGGTTATTGTCAAAAATAGTGTAAATACATATAAGTATCCTTAGGGCCTGATTACCCAAAAGGCTCGCAGAAATTTCAAAGGGTCCAAAAATGACAGGTAAACTGCTTAAAAACCCCAGTTCCCGCATTTTAATTAGATTTTAAAGATAATTTGTTTAATATAGTTTGGCACAACTGTGTTACTAATGATTTTTACTGTAATTTGTGAGTGATAAATCTTATTCAATGACAAACCACCCTTATTTGCTGGGAATTAGAGTGCAAGCATATAGGCTAAACTTTAATCTAAATTTTGCTGGGACACTTTAAGAATAATCTTTGTAGTATTAGTGAGTTTTGTTTCAACGTGCAGAGTTTCCCGAAAATTTTCTTTAAACGAAAAGTGAAGGGCCCCTACAAGAGGCTGAGCTTCCCTAACTTCAGAGGTTAATCGGGCCCTGAGTATCCTCGGTATATGCATATGTCTGAACTTTGTTAACTTTCGAACGATATATCACAAACCAGATAATATCCGAAATAGTATCAGTTTCGTGCAGTCTTAACAGTTAATTCTTCATCGTGATGAATTTTATAAGTTAATTTTTCACCGTGATTTACATCATATATTATTTGATCAAGAGGAAAAAAATGAAGGATTTTTTACTTTTTGAAATTTAAATGATTGTATAAAGTACAACCAGGGTTGTAGGGTAACTTTTAGGGTGGCTTGGAACTATGTGGATCAACTTTGTACCACTTCATAATTTTTAACATGTTTTACTTAAAGGGAAAATAGCAAGAGGTCAAACGTTGCACTTTGTTGACAAGGCTATAATATTACTTTTCTACTTTTTATTTTGCAAAATAGGTTGGAAACGTTGTACACAGCTAATTATATACTCCAGTAATTCTGAAGAACTGATTATAAGCTACTCTTGAATGATTATTTGAAGTTGCAGAAATCTCTTCTCCAATAGGGTAATTAATAGTTTAGGCAAAACACTAAATAAAAAATATCCCGCAATAAAATGAAAGAAGAATTGGAAAATTTTAAACATGTGGAAATCATATATTTTTGGTTCAAAATTGTACTGATCTTATTAAAAGTATTTATTTTGCATCATATTTCTCCAATGGTTCAAGAGTTACTCCTAGAGCCCTCGTACACTGACCAAAAATGTCGGCTCACTGCAAGTATTTGAAAACTGAAATATTAGAAAAAAGCGGGATAACTTTTTTCCTCTAATAGAGCTGTTAGTGTTCAAAATTCCCCAGTTTTAAGCCAGTTTATTCCACTTTCTGTTGATTTTTGTTAGAGTAAATGTTAAAAGGGTAAAAAAAGAAAAAAACTCATCTTTTCAATGAAGAAGAAAAAGAAAATATGAATGGATGAGTTAATTCATATACGCGCATTCGAAGGAGTACTTTTCAAATTTCTATTTTACGACACTTATAAGACGTGGAATTTGGTACTTACAAATTTCGAAATTTTTTTATTTTTATTTTAGTGGTATTAAAAATTCGAAGGGAAAGGTGTATTGTTAAGAAATTGTGTTTGCAACAGCAAAAATAAATACTGCTGAAAAAACACTTAATTTGTACAATTATTCCATAATGATTATTTGAATTTTCAAATGCAGTTTCAAAGTAAATAAGAAAATTGTGGCAATAATATTTTTTTCAGTAAGAAACTATAAAAAGCATTTTCGAAAAATTTCGGACGGGGTTTGAACCCTAAAAATCCATTCCTTAAATACTGCCCTGAGATTAAGATTACCATGAATGACTGTTACGATCTTTATTATTTAAAATTCAATGCATTCAAGCACAGAAAATTTAAAGTAGTAGTGCCATCTAGTTGTAAGCTGATACATTTTTACGCATTCCTAAATTGCAAATTGTCGTTAATCGTTACTACTCATTACTTTCAAATTTATTAAACTTCAAATTAGATTACAGAATTTTGCTTTCAAAAGACCATATCGAAGTTCACACTCTTAAAAGATCCCTCCCTTAATTTCCGCTCATTAGGAATTTCGGGCATCGCGTGCAATAACTACTTTTAATGAGATTTTAAATTTTATCTTATCCAAACAGCGGATATTACTCATTTGGAGAGTTTGCTTAAAAGGAGTAATAAAGGCCTTTAATGACATTATAAATCTGACCTCAATTAAATCGGACGATGTACCTTATCGTAAACGAAATGAATAATATGTAAAACTGAGCAAGTAAAATACCTTAAGACTTATATACGCTAAAAGTTTAATTTAAGTTTTTTGTGATAAGGCTATGAGTGGTTTTGTGGTTGTATTCACTATGCAAGGCAACGAAGCAGAAAGGACAGATGTATTTCCAAAACCTTTTTGTTCAATTTTATAACTATTCTTGGAATATAAATGGGATCTGCAAGCTTTTATGTAAAAGACTCGAACAAAATGTAGGGCATGATATAGAATACGCTGCAAAACATGAGCTGTTGTTTTTACAGTATAATACTGGGAGCAGAGGTTCTAGTTTAAAACGGAAAAATGCACGGTAAAACACAATAAAATTAGCAAATTTACAGTTTCATACTGTAAAATTAGCAATTTTACAATTTAGTACTGTAAAGTTAGCAATTTCAGTTTATTACTGTAAAATTAGCAATTTTTACAGCTTATTACCATAAAATTAGCTGGATTATATTGTAAAAACAACATTTATTTTTTACAGTGTAGAGCTCTAAAATAGAATTGAATGAATACATTTTTTTTATCATTATTTGATTTTGTTTATACACCACAATAGGACCCAGCTAGTTTGTGGTATCCGCGGTTTATGACTAAGCAAATTTAGAAAACCACGACAGTGTTTCATTATACATGAGCAACATTTTCAAAGGACGAACTTAAAAAAGGGAGATATATTAACCTATAGTCGGAACAATACAGAAGTTAAATACATTTTAAATTTCAAAAGTTTAGCTCCAGAATAACCATGTGTACCATACATCATTGATTTTCTTTAAAAAGTTGAGCTATGAGCAAGTTAGGAAACACTATAAAAAAATAAACCTTAAGGGCAAATTAAAGAGTCAGTTTAGACTTAAGTTTCCTCGTACTAAAACGTACAATTAAATTTTGTTTTGCAATAATGGATTTATTTCGTGCGGTTTTTTTACACCTGATCAAATATACTGACATAAAAAATGTGTATATATGTGTAGACAAACGTACATTTGTTTCAAAATATCCGAAATTATCAAGATTTAAAATTCCTGTAACCCTTAAAATTAATGCCCTTCAGCATGAGAATTATTTATTTTATGATTGTCAAATAAGGAATACGACTTTTGAAACTATGAAGTCGAAGTTGTGCTTTCAGTTTCTCAAGATTCTAGTTGAGTCACCCATTGCACGTTATTAATTTTTAAAAAAAGCAGAAAATCTCACCATCAAACAGCAGCCCAAAAACTCGACCTTAACATTCCTCATGCGCAATTTGGTTATTTCCCCCTAACAGTTTCGAAAGTAAGAGGGGGAGAAATCAGCACACAATCCCCAGCATCCGAGGGAATGGATACGTTCACCAAATAGGGAGAAAAATTACAAAAAAAGAACATGAAAGAATCTTAAATTGATGTCAGTAATTATATTAAAGCTTTAATAACAAAGGAACCAAAGGTTACTTTTTGTATCGACCGTTTTCATTGGCTCGTATTAAAAAAGCGTCATTTTTTATTGGCTGCCTCGTCTTCAGAACTGAAATATTATTGCGCTAAACTGCTTTGAAAGCAATATTGAAATTGATTTGTTCCCCGGGACTCGTCTTTCTTTCTTTCTTTCTTTCTTATTCCGTTCTTTTGTTTATGGAATAATATATAGAATATTTTTTCTTCTCGCCAACGTTAGGTTTTGATGACAAAGATGTATGGCGCCAAATCACGTGGAAGCTTTTCCTTCGCCTAAATTTTGGACATGGCATTTCGAACTGATACATGTCCTTATTTATTAGCGGTTTGACATTTGCGTTCGTTCCTGTGCGAGGAGTTTTTCGGATTTATTTTTTATTGAATATTGGACATTTGTTGTATATTTTCAACTCTGATTAAAACTTTTGATCTTGCAACAGTAAGACTCTGCCGAGAGAGCTTTTTAAAAGCTGTAACACACAGAGTTAAGCCAATCGAACTGTTGAGATCTAACTGGGTCTTCACTCGAAGAATACCTCATCTAAAACTAAATAACTGAGAGAAAAAAAATAATTTGTAAATTAAATGTACTGCTTGTTTTAATTTAATCAAGTGCCAGTTTTTTTAAAATCAAACAAAGAGTCGAAGAAGAAAATTTTAACTTAAAATTTTGAGCTTGCAATAGTACGCTTATACTTCAACTTTACAGAAATATGCAACAGCGATAAGTTTACTGAACTGTTGAGATCTAAAACCAGGATTTCGCTATGAGCATCTTGTCAAAAAAATAAAATAATAATAATATATTCTAAAATAAAAACATCATGTACTATTTGTTAGAAATTTAAAACAAAAACAGTTAAATTAAAAAAAAAAATTAATAATAGAGAGACATAAAATTAGACTCTCACCAGTCCTCCCCTCAACACCAGTGGCGGATTCACGCATTTGGAAGCCCGTCGCAATGCATTTTTGGGAGTCCCTTTCTCAAAAGTAGACATTGTGACATGTGCCGTATTTGATTCTTCTCGGAGCCCTAATGTCGCGAAGGCTGACCAGAATTCAGCGGTATTTGCAACATTTTAAATACACCACTGTTTCCCACGATATTCAGTTAACGACATATTGTGGTATATACCTATGGGTCATTTTCAAAATTGGGTGTCATTTGAAAATTTGAAGTGTGTAAAAAAAAATCTATGGATCAAGTATAATTCTGGAAAATAATTAATCAAACATACTTATATTACACTATTTTAATAATTTTCGTACAGTTTCTCTTTTAAATTTTTCATGTCTGATTTGTCATGTCTGTTACTAAATATGGTAACAGACATGACAAGTAACAGACATGACATTTTAAGAAAAAAAAAAAAAAATTGTGGGGCAAAAAATTCTACAAAATTATTAAAAATTCTACTTGATTTAGAGTACAATCCCACGAAACTAAATTATCTAGCTGAAATAATGAATTAAAAAAATTATTTTATGCAAGTAATTAAGGTAACAGACATGACATAATAAAAATATACAAACAAATAAAAGACTTCTGCTTCCTTTAAAGAAAACTGAGCATTCAAAATGACTGTTGCTATTTCTTGTTTCCATGTGCTTCAGTACTATAGAAGTGTTGTCATTCCAGAATTCAATGCACAAGGTTTAAAAATTGTAAAAATATGTATGGTAACAGACATGACATTAATTTCTGGACAACTCTTTGATATTAGTTAAGAAATTAAAATTTTCACTTTTATTCAAATTAACTTTATTAAAATGTAATTTAAAGTATGAAGCATGATTGCAAAATATGGCAGAGTGGAAAATTTGACTACTAAATTCAAATTCATGATGTTCAACTTCAGTCTTTATTTTTTGGACAGCTGTATTTTTCGTTCCTCTTCAACTCATTCCTAAAAAACCCATTTTCTTAACAAAAAATATTATTAAAAATTATAATGCCTGTATTAGAAATTGTCTGCTAATAAACATACCAAAAAGTAAATTTATTTAAAGTTACTCAAAAATTTTTTTAAAAATATTTTTTTTGACGGACAGCAAATGGCACCGAAAAATGAAAATGACCCCTATACCTTCTTTATATTTTACGGAATGAAGTTTTAAGAATATGATATTTCTAACATCATAATGTTTTACAGACAATGTTTTTCAGTACAGAACAATTACATTTTCATTCATCATTTTTTATTAAATCTTTTATTCTTGTAGCATCATTGTAGAAAGTCTGAAAACGATGCACGTTATTTTTTTCTAAGGTAAATGGATCGCACTGAAGCTTTTTTTTTCCGCTTCCTCTGGAGTAGGACCCGTGGTTAGAGCAAAAGATAAATTTGTTAAAGTTAATTTAAAATGCAATAAATTTTGCCTTTAAAAAATCATTTTCCTTTGCTTATTTTACAGTTTTTTTTTTTGAGTATGCATTTGGCAGTATATAACACTTCTATTCAATAAATATTTTTTAAACTCAGATACACATTTCGAACTCATACATGTCCTTATTTATTAGCTGTTCTATATTTGCGTTCGCTGCTATTCGAGGAGTTATATGAAAATTTTTTTTATTGAATATTATTATTCTACAGCACATTTTGAGCTTCGTCTCAAATTTTTGAGCTTGCAATAGCAAGTTTATGCTGAGAGAGCTTTAGAAAAAGTCATAGTGTTAAGCCGACTGAACTACTGAGATCTAAAACTGGGTCTTCTTTGCTCTAAATATACCTCGTCTCAGTAACAGTAATTGAGAATGCATTCTAATTTTTATAACTTTACTTATGTGTATCAGTTGTTTAGAGGTAAACAACTATTTAAAGAAAAAAAGAAACATTCTTTCTTTTTTTTTTTTTTTGGTTTAATAAAAATGGCACCTAGATTGATCGTTTTGACGCTTAAAAATTTATACTAGGCGTCAGCATGACGCGTAGATTCAAATTCTTGTATCTAACATTGTATTCAATTATATCCACACTAGGCCTAATATGTATTACACTGTAAAAAATGAATGTTGTTTGTACAGTATAATACAGCTAATTTTATAGTAATAAATTGCAAAAATTGCTTATTTTATAGTAAGAAACTAAACATTCTAACTTTACAGTACTAAAATGTAAAATTGCTAATATTACAGTAATAGACTGCAAAATTGCTAATTTTACAGTTTATTACCGTGCATTTTACAGCTTTAAACTGGAACCTCTGCATCCAGTATTATACTGCTGTTTTTACAGTATAATACAGCTACATTTTACGGTAATAAACTAAAATTTATAACTTTACAGTAAGAAACTGTAAAATTGCTAGTTTTACAGTTTATTAATTAGCATTTTACAGTTTTAAATTGGAACCTCGGCTGCCAGTATTATACTGTAAAAACAACAGTCCATTTTTTGCAGTGTAAAACCTTATGATACTTAAAAGCAATGACGCGAATGAGCTAACTGTTTGTCAGGATACTGATGTTCGACAACCCATTCTTTCTTGAAAGGGTTCGATCTTTCTCCCGAATTTAAGTGTTTCTTTTATTTTCGAAAACCTGCTTCCGACACAATATTTCACCCCAAATATTAATGATGGGACCATTTTTCACCACACCACTCCGATGGTTTTTCAGAGCACAGTACACACCTCCAAAATCGCGCTCGCGATTGTCTTAAAGAGACGCATTTGTCATAGCACCAACGATTCATCTCGGCGAGTTCTTCTTCTAAGAAAGCCACGAACGGGGAGTTATAAAAATAAATTCATGAACTCAATAAGTCGCTCTGAGAACGTTTAAAGAACATCACCCACGCTTCCTCCCGACACGAGGATTCGGAATTATTTATGGAACAGCAGCGGGAGTGTTCGAAACTCACCGACCAAAACCAACTTGACTGTCTTCTTGCTTTCCAAAAAGTTCTTCCCGACTTTTTCCTCTTCGATACAATCTCGGGTTCCATGCTAGGAGAAAGTACACATGGTTCTTATTCTTTGTCCTCAAAAACTAGGAAAAATAACATTTCGTGGATTCCGATTTTACACATGGTTAGAACTGAGAGCGAACGCTAATGCCAAAACTTTATTTACGTAAGCTGACAAGTTCTTTCACCCAAAAAAGAAAAAAAACAGGAGTTACAGATAAACTAAACCGAGATGAGAACAAAGTATAAATAAACCGCAAATTCTGCATTTATTTTTGGTGGTAACGAGGCTATAAAAGTTGGATGTTACGTTCGAAGAGCAAAATTGAATTGACAGGGAAATTTTCATTTTTCGCTGAAATTACTATAAGCATAGGAAACGAAACTGCAAGAAAGAAATGAAAGTGTTTAGAAGATAGATGAGGTAGATAAAATGCTAGATTTTTGTTTTCTAACGCATGGGCCTCAAGTTTAAATATAGGTGAAGAAGTTAAATGTTAAAGGTTTGTCTAACTGCCGGCTTTTTACTTCATTTGAATAACTAGTTAAATCAATAGCAGAAAGTCAAGCCACTGTTTTTTTCCTTATTTGCGCAATTTGCATACGAAAAAATAAATTTTAACCTTGAAATTGTAAATATAAATTGCACAAATTTAACCAATCACGCAATCTTTAATAAATGGAAATATGTGATAGTTGAGATTCAAGGAAGAAGAGAAATAAAGAAAAAAATGCTCCGTTCATTTACATTCCTGCAACCATTAAATATGAAATACAAACAAGTACTAAAACAAAACAATATGTGGACGAGAAAGTATACTTAAAAACGATTTTTTTTGAAGTGCAAACGTAAACCATTTAATATGTCTTTATGATATCTAGTTATAAGTTAACCACATATCTGTGTATTGAATAAACACCTTTGTGCTAGAAAAGTAAATTAAGGTTTTTCAACGTTTTTCGCCGAGTGCTGCAGACACTTGTTTCGGAGTTTCAAGGAATCGCTTTTCAACGCACAGAGATGTGGTCTTAAAGATGAAAAATCATCTAGAGAGAAGATGATGTCGCGAATAGTTCTTGAGCTCCTATCTCTCGTACTATCTGTTATGGTTGTTTCAAAGCTTTTTTTTTTTGATCAGTAAAAGACTTTAACACCGACTTTTCAAAGAAACTATTCTTGAGAAATTATTTTGCAGAAATAAGGTTATGAGTTTAGTATAATATATCTTTACCGGATAATTTTCAACATCAATCAAGGAACTTCCATTCTAGAAATTACAAAAAAGTTAATAAATGTTAAAAATATTAGTTGCATGATATTATCGGCTCTCTAGCAAGGTCTTGGGAGTTTTTCACTCAATTTTGATTTTCACGAAAAATCCCACCAACAACCCTGCTCACAATAGACACTCTGGGTGTGTCCTAAACACCAAGGCCGCCGCCAGATGGCGGTCAAAGTATCACACAACACGAGCGATTTAAAAGAAACTAGGAAAAATGATGAAAGCATGTTGGTGTTAAGTTAATATTAGGAACCAATTTCATTCGAGTTGCTTAGAAAATCGGTAGCCGGTTCCGATTTTTTTTTCTCTCTCTCTTTCCGTAAATCGGCCGTGTTCAACGGAGCGAGATTTCGTTTTGGGTTTCGTCGTTACCGAAGGCCGGATGTATTTTTTTACGGGAATGTATTATGTAGCTCTTGAATGGATTGTCACGAGTGAGAGAGGGGGTGAAAATAAAGAAAACGCTGACGTCGGATCGTTTGTCGAAAACGAGAAGTCTCCCGTTGCGAAAAATGCCGATACAGTGGCCTTATTATTGTTCGTTCGAAACGACTTTTTAATTCGAGATCACGAAAAATCCGACATTTAAAACAAAGTACGGAATTTTTTGTATGACTCGAGTTCACTGTTATGCCACCAACAGTTTTTCTAATTTTAGAACTAAAGATTTTAAAATAGTTTTCTGCCTTCACAAGCGAATTATAAAAAAGTACACGATACCTTACAGTGGCGGATTTACCATGTCACAACTGGCACGACATACGGGCCCCGGTGAGGATCATAATACTTGTTTCACAAGCTCTTCTTTTCAAAAGTGACAGAATAAGCCCCCCCCCCTCAAAAAAAATACAGTACGACGGGCCCCCAAACCTGTAAATGTGTCACTGATGCCTTATACTCGTACACAATTATGATTTATGAAGCAAAAAGAGTGATAACGTCGAATAATATACTTTTAAAAGATAGTAGTAACTTTGATCAGAATATTTAATAATGCATAATATGTAAGTTTTAGTTAAGTACTATTTTTTTATATTGACTTGCTCCTTGAACAAATAAAAGCAGCAAATTTAAATTAAAAATTAAAGGCACGTGTTTCAAAATTTGGGGTAAGAAAATGAAGCTAGCAAAGACAATAAAGCTTAGGTCGGAGCCAAAACAATAATGTTTTGATAGAAAGTTATCTTATTTTCTGTTTCTATTATCATTGTTTATTTTTACATCGCATTAAACAAATCAGGTTAAGTTGAGCGTTGAGCTTTGATTTGCAGCTTTTTCTCTGCGAAGAACAGGAAAAACGTTGCATTAAATTTCGGAGGGGCATTTTTTTTTAAATTTATTATTTATTTATTTTTTTATTTTTATTTTTTTGCTCTAGAAATAATTTTTACTTTATATGAGAAGAAATTTCATAAAAAGTCATGGATGCACAAGAAATATTCTTATCACTATGGAAGTAAGATTCTCTTTTGAAGCATCCAAGTCCCTTCGGCAGGTCATGATACTATTTTATGTCAAGAAAAAGGACGGTCAGTTTTTCTGATTTAAAAAATATTAAGCATTACCGACGATTCTTCTTTTAAAAAGGCAATGGGGAGGCTTTGTTTTTTGTTTATTTTTGTAAAAAAAACAATAAAGGCGAATTTATCTTGGGAATAGAACAACTACTTACTAAAATTTTTGAGAGGGGCAAAATTATCAATTTGCCGAATGAAGTTCCAATTTTACCGAATGATAAAATACAAGCATGCACATTGCACAGTGCACACATGTCGCACATGCATAACATTTAGCGAGAAGGACAATCACTATGATATAGACATTAGGCATCTTTTTAAAAAACAATTCTAAAAACTAGAAAGAACAAATAATCTCAATGTTGCAATATTGTCTTCCAATTGTCGAATCGTCAGTAAAATGTGCCGGATACGTAAATTATTGGAAGGTCACAGTGGCCTCCCGTCAGGGGTGCCCATCCCCCCAAGCTCAGTGGCGCAAATTCCCCCCAAAAAATGTTCACAACCCTCTTGTGCTTTTTATGTTTATCCCTCTTTTTTATTTTATTTATTTTTTAAAATTATTTATTTTTTTTTTAAATATTATTTATTTATTTTTTAAATTATAACTTATTTTTTTTCGATATTTACTTTTTAAAAGTACTAATTATGCGCAGAATGAAATCGCTTTTTTCTTTTTCCAGACATTCCAAGCATACACACACACACAAAATAAATAAATAGACAAATAAATAATAAGGTAATAATTCAAATTTAAAAAATCAGTAAATAATTTAATTTAAAAAATAAATTAATAAATAAATAAATTAGTTCAAAAAAAATCCCCCCCCCCCAAAAAAAAAAAAAAAAAAATTGATGGCGCACCTTGCGCCATAATCCCCCTCTGTGGACACCCCTGCCTCCCGTGAACTCCCTTTGAGGCGCTCCTGAGGGAACCCCAGTTTCGGGACGTTCTGTGAAATATATATAAACTATTCCTATATACACTTTCAAATTGATTTTATACCAAAAGGTGGTCTGAATTTCTGAAGTCATTATTTTCTAAAATAACCAGAACATCATGGGAATTTTACTCTTCTGAAACATCTCATTTCTTCTCGACTAATCCCACCCAAATACCTAAGAAACCGAATTTTCAAACTCCTTTTCAATCGCCTTCTGGCACCGTGTCCAGAATTTATATCGAGATCTGTCGTCAACCGGACGCGTATTAACCTCCAACACCCCCCCCCCCCTTTCAACACCATGACATTATTTTTACACACGCACCTCAACTCATCTTTTATTATTATTTTTTCTGCCCTTCATTTCTCTTCGCGTTTTGGAGGATTTATTTTAGCACCTTTTTTTTATATATATACTCGTATATTTCCGCCTTCAGTGCAGGGTCTCGAAGTCCATATCAGACGGCAGTAGCAGATTTTTTAGTTCATCTGGGAATGGCGGGTGTTTGCGACTCAGAGACAAATAAAAGCTCAATGGACTTTTTTTTTTTAACTTTATTTTATGTCTATAGATTTATTTTCTGCTCCTTTTTGCAATTTTCTGATTACTCCATAACTGAAGGAAGGTTTTAGACAATTTTGAAATAAGGTTTGAGAACTCTGTCCACTTTCTCCACACTGCAAAAAAAAGTTGTTTTTACAGTATAATATAGAAAGCAGAGGTTTCAGTTTAAAACTGTAGAAGTGATGTAATTAACTGTAAAACCAGCTATTTTACAGTTTATTACTGCAAACCTAGCAAATTTTACAGTTTATTACTGTAAAATTAACAATGCTACAGTTAATTTATACAAAATTAGCTGTATTATACTGCCAAAATAACAGTATAATACTGGCAGCAGAGGTTCCAGTTTAAAACTGCAAAATGCACAGTGATAAACTGAAACTGGAAATTTCACAGTTTACTATCGTAAAATTAACAGTTTTACAGTTCATTACCGCAGAATTACTATAAAATTAGCTGTATTATACTGTAAAAACAACATTCATTTTTTTACAGTGCAGAAAAAGCGCAAAGGTTTTAAAAGATTGTAACATATAGAAGACGTGGGTGGCGGGGTCAACTCAACTGTATTCTTGAGTTCATGACTCTTGTTTAGGCTCATAATATTGGAATTCCATGGATATAATATATGCGTAAAAATGTCATACCCGCGCTGATAGATTGAGCAAGCAAGTTACGCTATATGAAGCATATTGGAGGATGTCTCAGTAACATCGTAAACAGGAAACCCTAACAGTGTAATTATTATTTTCTTTTAAATATTTTAGTAGTGCAACATTCAGAATATTTTAGTAGGTAGTACGTGGCAATTATAAAGATCTTATGAACACATTGTACTTGTAATATCTCACTGATTTAATCAAAAGTTTTTGAACTAAGTTTTGCTAAATGGTGTAGTTGTTAAGAGAAATACTTCGTCATTCTCAAAAAGAAAATAAAAGAAAAAAAATATAAAAGAATAAAAAAGTACAGGGAGGAAGAAGTTTGATGTAGGTAAATATAAATTAAATCGTTAAATCACGAAAGAAAAATCTAAGAGCAGATAAGTTCGTTATTTTTTTTACAGAAAGTTATTGCCAAAATGAAACATATTATTGACCACTGCCCCTTCTATTTTTTCCCACCTCCCTTATAGTAACGAATAATATAAAAAACAAATAGTAAATCTATGAAATGTACAATACCAGTATCATCTATATCCATGATATCCACAAAATTCAATTGATTGACCAGGAATAAAGCAGCAACTTACCTAGAAAAAGAAATTACGAAAATTGTTATGAACATAAATCAAAAAACATTTTTAACAGGAGATAATAGAACATAAAATATTTTCATAGAAAATTAAATTTTAAAAAATACATTAATGATTTCTTCACTGAATGTTATACATCACACTTCTTAGAATAAAAAAATGTTGATAGAGGTATTTTAAGTAAATTCACCTTCTTTGAAAAATTATCAGGATATAAATTTGTTTTATAGCAAGACTGTAATTAAAAACTGCCTACGACAAACTGCAAATATAATGTCAAAATATGAATACAACGGATGCATTTAAAACAGTAGAAAGAAAGGCAACCCTTTAGTGGTTTAAATCTTTTCAATTCAATTATTTATAATGCATTAAAATTAGGGCTTCATTTTTGACAAATGACGATCACGTTATGGTCCTAAGGCTTTGATTTTATACTTAACTAATGTAGTTTAAAATAATTATAACATGCATAAAACCTCAAGTTTAGAGAGGGGAAAAGATGAAAATGAAAACAAAAACATTTAATTAAGATCCTGTGAATTCTGATGCATAATAAACCCTGGTTATACCAGACATTTGTTGTAACAGCATCTTAAAAACTTAAAATAATAATAATAATAACAATTTTAATGAAGAAATTTTATTGAGAAGTTCTTACTAAAGCTCTAGTAAATCCATCTAAGCTTATTACATTAATTAAATTAAAAAGTATACAACCTTTCGAAAATCTGTCAATACTTTATATTTTTTACAAAATCTTAACTATATCAGTGACGAGGTAAAAAAAAAGTCTTAAGAGCACTTCTGATCGGTGCTTCATTAGTAGTAAGCTCAAATAATGAAACGGTTGAAAAAATAAACCAAAATTGAAGATGCATAGTTTTAGTACGTCAACTTCGTAGCATGATAAAGAAAAGAAAAAGTTTTTTTAATTGTCCCTTTTTAATTAATTAATTTTTACTTCCTTTTAAGTAGTAAAGGAAGTATTGTATTTCGTAAACCTGGGGGGTGAAAGTGCACTCCCTTGTTTCTCCACCGCATGTCACTAAGGGACATAAATATGAGTTTCATTACATTTTTTTTTTTTGCTTTGTAGTTCTAGTATTTTGTTGATTGTTCTTTGTTTAAAATAAATTTAATTTCATTCATAAACATGAAAAATTGCTTAAAAAATAATGTTAAAAAACTGACACTAATAATTGAAGGGGAAAGTGGATAAAGGTCATATGTGACAATTTTTTTTATTTCTAGAAAGAGTTTTCAAAAAAATGTTGTGTTATTTGTTTTAACCCTTTGACGATTATGGAAATGAGCAGTTTCCGTTTACTTAATTCGCGCAGCATTAGGAGTAAACAGTAGTCGAAAGTGGCAGCTGTTTTCCCCCGCCGTTCTTCCGAAAATGTCACCTTTCTCTGACGATGCCGTAGATAGCTCGCCTCGCGCGTTTTAAAAATTTCTTTAAGTATTTATAGTACAGTACAGCAGTGCAGAATAATAATGGCGAACGAAGTCAGCTCGTCAGCGTGCATTGGGGAAAAATTTCACTACGCGAGTAGTGCTCGTTACTAACCATTTCGGTCAAAATCTTGCTCCCGAGCGGAACTCGTTTGCGCGCATTATGAAGCACGATTCGATTGCGAGCTGAACTCGTTCATAACCATCAAAGGGTTAATGGATTTTTCTCAACGGGTTAAAGGGGTAATATTCTTAGTTACCAACCATTTCAGTGACTAAAGGGACGTGATACTGATGGACTTATCGCCTTCATCCATGGTAAAAACTAAGTTTCAAAAATTGTCACATATCGCCTTTATCCACTTGCCCCTTCAATTTTTTAACATTTTTTTTTTCAAAAGCAGGGGTGCAAATGCTTATCCCCTGCTCATGCCCGTGGCCATTACGAAATGTGCTATTAAACTTTTATTTTTGAAAGAATAAGTTGAAAATTTTGCATAATTTTTCCTTTTAACAAGTAGAGAGAAAAACATTTTTAGTGCTTAATCTTAAATGTTAATAGTACTCATATCGTACATGTAATATTACACTGAGTTAATATATAGCAAGTATCAAATTAAATACCTCAGACGAAAGGATACCTTTATTAAAGGGATAAACTATTCAGTCTTCTCAATGTCCCTTATTGAGAGGTTCTACTGTATTAAAATGTATGTACGGTCGAACCTGCTTATTAGAACACCGGTTAAAAGAATATCCCACTTAATATACTACATTTTCAATGTACCAAACCATTGTTATGCTTTATTTTGCCACCGGATAATGGAACACATCGCTTATTAGAATATTGTTTTCTTGGGAGAAAAAATAGACCAATCCAGTGGCGTACATAGCACCCCGTCAGTCTGCGGGGAGGGGCGCATGAGGTTTGAGGGTGCACAATCCAAAAAAAAAAAAAAGCAACAAGTTGCACTGTGCAGAAACATTTTTCATAGTTGAAGTAGTTGAGCATAAATTTTCTCTTAATTCAATGTCACTCCAAGGTTTCTTCAGAGGGAGGGGGCATTCACAAATCTTGCAGGGGTGCGCACCTAAGTGCGTACGCAACTGTCCCCATCATCAGGTTCAGCACCCTCGATACATGTAAGAACCTTGCTTCGAATGTGTTTCTAGGAAAACAAGTTAACACTGTTTCTTCGTAAGATGGAAGCGTTACTAATAAGAAACACCATGCCAAAGGAAGAGAAATGAAAAGCTGAAGCTATAATAAGACAAGAATGCGATAACATTGGGTTTGAAAGAGAAATTGTTCTAAGAACATTCAATCGATGCAATCAGAACAGGTCTTTGCAGAGACATCTTCTACACCAGTCACACGCTTATAAATGAGACATTTTACTCATTTGCGCAGTCCGCTTTATCTACTAACTACTTCGCTTTAACTATTCTCTATCGAGCGCTCCTAACTATTCCAGAAAATATCGCTGCCAATTACAGCTGGAAAGATTTCAACATGCTTAATGGCGCGAAAAGTATAGGATTACCTTTTGGGAAACGTACAATTTGATCGTCATATTGGATTGTAGGAGAAATTTCGAAAGCGCTGTTCAGCAATGTTGGAGGAAGGGGCAGGGGGGGGAGGTTCGTGAGAACAATTCAAAGGTCAGAACAAGAAATTGCATTTGTATATGAAAGAGAAGTGCAAGTGGCTGATGCAAGATCAAAGAAACTATGTAAAAAAAACTAAAATGCAATACAGCTGCAAATTTATTAACACAACTATTGCAAGAACTTACAAATGTACAGCAAATCTTAACTATTTTATTTATGTCGTTTTGATGAGAATATGAGATTCTCTTAAAAGAAAACGAGATTGATTTATTTATGAAAATCAAAATAGTCCATTATGTATTCCTTTCTAAGAGCATCACTTCTCAGATGAAGAGTGCACTCTTATACAAAAAGCCCCTTTTTTTGCTTCTAAAAGTTTATTTTCAAACTTCATCATGAATCCTGCTTTAATATATGTACCAATAAATACCGCTTCTTTTACCTTTGTCTTAAATTTTGAATTCGTTCTTAAGATGAGAAAAAATCACTCTTTCTTTGTCCAGAGCTTTTGCAAATAGTTTCACCAAATCGAGCTTAATGTGCAATGGTGAATGAAGGGCACACTGCGGATTCACCAGTGGTTTTGTGATACGTTTTCGGTATGAACGCAGTTTTCTCTTGGGGGACATTGTTTGGAAATAGTTACAAATGAAATAGATAGATATGTATAAAAATATGATGTACAATGTGAATTTTTGAAAATATTGAGCGCAGTAGATATAAGTAATTATAATTGTTATTTTCAGTCAAGAATATAAAAAAGAGACATTTTTATGCAAAAGACATTTTTCATGTTGTGCACTGTTGGAAAACAAAGTGAGATGGATACCAGTTTTGTTTTCATTAAAAAAAAATCATTTATCTTTACTGATACAGCATACGATGGTGCAAGATAACTATTGCAATATGAAAAAATAGTAAAAAGGTTTGGTACAAAAGAACAGTAATAATAATAAAAATAATAATTTTATTTTCTTTAAAAAAAATCATTTCAAATTGGGCTGAAAAACAAAGAAATAAAATAAAATTAAAAAAAAAAGATAAACATCTCTTAGATTTTCCTTCCTGTTATTTCAGTGTCACTAAAGATAAAAACCAAGAAAGGAAGGCATTTTTTTTTTTTTTAAAAAAATAAAGGTTAAGTATCGAATAGCAAGAGCAGAATGTGCAGGAAGGAGTAGAAATCATACGCAGCCCTCCTCGTAAACAAAAAAACTGTCTCATTTTTGGCCCCGTCTACGACACGTTCAACCAACCGTGCGCGACACTCCAACTTTGTTTCCCGGCTTTCGCGGGGTACGATTACGAGACAAGAATTTCCCGTCGAGAGAGTTTTTATGTTTGACAATAACTCGGCGTAAAGTATATTGATTAATGAATCTGTGTTCAGTCTCGGCTACTTGAACGACGTTACAAAGTAGCAAGACTTAGATCAAGCAAAGATTTAGGAGAGAAAAAAAAAAAGAAAAAGCATTGTTTGTGTCGTCACAGATATTTCCGTAGAACACAAGTTTTCAAACCAGAATCGTGAAAAACATATTCATGTTCTGAAGCAACTTATAGTTATTGCACTGTAAAAGGTGAATTTTTTTTTTACAGTATAATACAGCTAATTTTATAGTAATAAAGTGTAAAAATTTCTAATTTTACAGCACTAAACTATAAACTTGCTCATTTTACAGTTATAAACTGTAAAATTGCTAATTTTACAGTTTATAACCGTGCATTTTACAGTTTTAAACTGGAACCTCCGCTGCCAGTATTATACTGTTGCTTTAGTTGTTAGAGGGCAAAGAGGTGGAAGTGAAAACACTGTGCTGGAGTATTTTATATGACACTCTTAGAGCAAATACTGCACGAAAAGGGTTTTTTTCGTGCAGTATTTGCTCTAAGAGTAAATACTGTTCGATTCTCTAAGCACGTATAATGTTCATTTAACCCATTTATGCCCAAGTTTTTTTTAACATTTTTTTTTTTCAATTTTTTTCTGCTAAAAACTCTTACATGAATTGGTTTATATAAGTTTTAGGCGTAAAATAGATCACCGTTGCCATATTTATTAAGTTATTTAACGTCCTGTTTATGGGATATTTTGCAGATATGTGAGCAAATTACGACCTTACTTGACTTTACTTGTGCAAAGTAACATTACAGAAGGCATCTCTAATCAATTTTAAGCAAATCATTTTAAAATAGTTTAATTTTATTTAAAAAAAATAAGTTCGCAAAAAAAAAAAAAACTCTGTGGCTAACCATGCTGGATCGTTGCTTGACTGATTTATCTGAAAATAGCTGTCAATAAATAAACCTGATGTCCAACTAGTGGCTCTTACTGGTTTTCTCAAGAAGATGGACTATTTGACTTGTGAAAAACAGCTTTAGTAAAACGATATACCTCTTACAGGTTTTTGTATGCAGTAACTAACTAGCGTCCCGTTTTTAGGCTACTGGGCATAAATGGGTTGAATAATTTACGAGTATCAAAAATACAAAGCGAAAAGCTAAGTTGTAATGCAGTCGATCTTGTCAAGCCCGCTTATTAGAATATCGGTTAAAAGAATAGCCCGTTTAATATAATACAATTTCAATGTACCAAACCACTTTTAATGTATTATTTTGATCCCGGATAATGGAATATACCGCTTATTAGAATTTTTTTTTTAAGGCAAAATGGCTTTTCCATTAAGCGGGCTCGACTGTATTTCACTAAGCCTAGCTTTGCGAATGCACAAAAAGTAAAAAAAAAATCACGTATTCATCAAAAATGAAGAGCAAAAATATTACTTCAATGTTTACTAAGTTTCAAAAAAACAATAGAACAATGAGACAATATAAAATTTTCAAAGAAAATGGAAAGCTAAGATTCAGCCACAGAAAATACGCGGTAAAAAGCCCAAGCAACGTCACAATAAAGAAAAAACTCAACGGTTTTTAACTTCACCCATACGTGGATTATACGCAGAGCGCAAAATACGCGGGCGATTTCCCTCCAAACTCGTCACGTGATCTCCAGTCACTGAAAACTCCTATTGTGTCTAGCGTAGGGAGGAGAAGAGGGGTGTCGACGAACACAACTTCACATTCGCTCGTTCGAACAAGGCTTTAATTAAAGCTTATAACAACGTAGAGCGGGGGATGTGGAATCATAGATAGAGTGTTGACGGAACTTTCAGACGCAGCATCTAATAATTTTTGAAAAGCATTTTTTTTTAATTCCAACAATTTTATGAACTGATCAACAGAAAGCTGTGATTGAGAATCATTGCTTTCGTGTTGTCAATATAGAGACAGTATCACGGCAACAAAAGTGACGCAAATCAAAAATGGAAAATCATACTATAACTATGGGTTTCAAATCTTATTTTACTCCAAAACTCTACAAAGTTAGTTAGGTAATTGGAGCGAGATTCCCTGTAAGCGATAGAATCAATAGACCATACAAAGTTCACAATTTAAAAGAAAAATTTTCGAACTAAAAATACGCGCTATTATTTAGACTAGTACAACAAATCAGAAAATATAACATCCAGTGGCACACCCACGGGGAGAACTAAGGGACTTAAACCCATCCATGAAGATGAACCCCCTTGATAAACCAAACTGCTTTAAATTGTGTTTTTTTGACTGATTTTTGGAAATTTTTTGAGAGATCGCCCCAGCCTCCTTTTTAACTTCACTAAAAATAGCTTGTTTTCTCTCTCTCTCTCTCTCTCTAGGACTTCAAATTCGAAAACTTTCCGAATGAGGACCACTTAGCCCCTCCCACGGAACAATTCTGGGTGAGCCACTGATAACATCATAAACTTTTTTAGTATCCTTATGTATTGGAGGAAACATTAATAAACATTAGTGCCGTGTTTTCGGAAAAAAAACCTAGTTGAAATTAAAAAAAAAAAAGACTCTAGTCTGATTTATGGGTGTTTTCATATGCGCCCTACCTCGAAAATAAGTCCCAGTTAAGATAGTCATTAAAAAGTACGAAGAGCTAGGCTTAGAAAGCAGAAGGATGCGTAAGTACAACATTTGGACAAAAAAAAAGGTGTTCTAGGGTTCTCCCCAGTATTTACCCAAAAAGGAAGTTCCGAAAGCTCCGTTTTAGCTAATCGCTTCAAAGGGAAATTCATAGCCCCCTTGGACCTGCATTCGAAGATATGCTTGTATTAATGATTTTGTACATTTTTGAACGTTTATCAAAAGGGAATAAATGTATTGATCTTGAATACGCATGTTTCTTAAATTTGAATAAACGTATTTCTTGAACCCAACTGTATTTTTGAGTAAGAACAAATAGTAATTATTATACAAGAAATCCCTTGAAAGTAAGCCCTAGCATATCCTTGCAACAAGCTTTTTGGAGAAACACGATATTACGTAAAATCTTGATGTTCCACTACTGTTTCCCCCCTTTTTTAAGTGTCATTTCTGCTGTCGGCGTGCTATGTTCAGACAAATTTTCAATGAAAACTACATACTACATTCAAGAGTACATGACGATTGTTCGATTTTACCGCTTGTAATTATTTGGTATGAGATTTCGTTAAAAACAAAGCGTTTGTGTTTCCATTTCTCCAGGACTTGCTAATGTTTAATGCAAGACCTTGAGAAATGGAGGCAACACACTAAAACAGAAAATAACTTGAGTGCCCGGAATCATTGACAAGATATACCCATCACTGAAAGGAACTAAAATACCACATAGATAGTTGCCGTTTCAGCGAAGGGGTACACCTAGAAAAACTTGGATACTATAGTTTGACAGTAAATTCGATTTATTAAAGTAGAGTAATTTATACAAGGTCTATGGGTACATACACGGGCGGTGTCCCTTCTTTTTTCCCCACTCAAAACGAAGCAACTTGAACTATACAGCAACCGCCTCTGATAAGATCACTGGATTATAAAATCAGCCGCTTTTTCAAATCAAACATGCAGGAAGCGAATCCTTAAAATAATAAAACATGTTAAAACCATCCTTTAATAAAATCATCATCACCGTTTTATAAAATCAGTTTTTCGGAGAGCTGATGCTAAATTTGAAAGCGATGGTTATATTTATGTTAAAAATTGCAGCAGACATAATCTATTATAAAGTTATGTAGGACCAAGAAGTGATAGAGTCTCAGAAGATGAAGAAATGCATATGAAATTTGCACTCTTCAATGGGGGGTTCATATGATTTCCGTCAATCAAATATCTATAAGCCAGTATTTTAAGACCCGTCTGCAAATAAAAATGTAAATCTTAGTTGGTTCACTGTACTTTGAAACTTTTAAAACTATATAGAAATACAGTATTTATTAATTTTTCAGATAAGTGATCTTTAAAAATTTTTCTTTAAGTGTAGGTATGCCGGTTTATAAAATCAGCCGCTTTATAAAATCAAATGTTCTTAGGACAATTGTGATTTTAATAAGCGACGGGCACTACATAACGAGCAAGTAGTGAAGAATTTACTGCTCAGGTGTTCTCGCTAATCGTACCTTTTAAATTGAAAATTTCTGCTTCCGCTACGAATTCATTTGTCGTCTCCCCTCGACACAACCATATCATGCATAAGCCACCGGATAAACAATTAAAGATTATTCAAACGCACCTTTAAATGAATAAAATTTGCTTTCCGACCATTTGAGAAACTCTTTTCCACTCAAATAAAAGAACGCTTCAAATGTTTCTTTTCCTAGAGCTATCAGCTTCCAAAATTAAATCACGAAGTAAAGCCAAAATCGATTTGAATTTACACGATTTATATTGAGGTTTTAAGATGTTCCTTACTTTTCATCTAGGTAATTCTCCTCTCCTCTTTTTCCTCAACAACGGCAGAAACACCATTTATCCTCTTATCGCTGCAAAACCAAGGAGCCCATTTAGTATCATTGTATAAACACATTATAACGTCCCTAAGACGTTATCCGTAAAAATGACAATGTGCTTAATCCTGGCCTGGTTATGACGATGGTGCGAGGAGAGAGAGAAAAAAAAAATCTTCGCTGAGCAGAATCTTCCAGGAGGGAGGGTGCGGAGGGATAATCTCATAATAAATATCGTCGGATAAATCAGTCTTTACGCCGAGGAGAGGTAATAAGATTTTGTAGAAGGGCAGTGCTACAAATAAGTAATTATCCCAAAATCTACGACAAAGAGTAGACGGTAATAATGACGGAGAATAGAATAGGGTGGAGGAGAGAAAGTTCGATTTCGATTTCCGCACTCGAATAACGATGGATGCTCGGGGAAAGAGGATGTAGCAGCGACAGAAACCATGTTTGGTCATTATTTATAATTTTAATCAATAAGTGAAACATCACTTTACTATAAGGACTTTTTTACGTATCATACGTTTGGTGGTAGCATATGGAAATTTGTGCACATGAAACTACAGTAAACTCTCGATTATCTGGAAGAGGATTATCCGCGAGGGTCTCGGGGGAAAAAATTCTTAGTTAACTTTATTCTTGTAGAGCAAATATTTTTTTTTTTGGAAAACACAGGTCCCACACAAGAGTGCTGCGTACTTCATCCAATAAATTATTTTACCTGCGCGTTATCGTAAGTACCACTTCTTTATAGATTTTATATATACTTGAGAACCTCAAATGTAAATATTTTTTTAGGTTCTACCTATCGTCACTGTTTCTACACATCACGTTTTAAATGAAATGCAATTATTTTGAAGCAAAAGACATTTTTTATCTTCTTTACCCCCTAATTTTAAGCTTTTTTCGGATAATCCGCGATTTTTGTTATCCGCGACACCCGTGCCACCCAATTTTGTGGATAATCGGCAGTATACTGTATTGAATAGCTACGTATATTACGTACACTGTTTCATGAAAATTGGCTCTCTAGATCTCGTGTAGTTGATGGAATATATAATACTTCGGAAATGGAAGTTACACTACTTAAAACTTGAAAAGAAAAATAATAATTTGAATTCTGACATCTTGAATTCAATTTTTTTTTACGGAATTAAACTGCAGTGTATATTTTTTAAATAATAATTAATTTCTTTCTGAAAATATTAAGGCCTCATGGGAGAACGTAAATCATAAATTATTTGCATTTAAAAACACCAAAAATAAGTTTTTTACTTGGGGGACACATATGTCACCTAAGAGTTAATGTCTAAGAAAAGATAGTTCAAATGATTTCATTCTATTGATTCAACAAATAAAATTGTCTTCAACAAAACACATTTGAAAAAAAAAAAATATATAATTCATGAGAACACATTCTTTAATTCCATGATGGATCATTAATAATAAGTTTTACTGAATTCAACGTAACGCATTTATTCTAAAATAAGTGCTATTTGAAAAAAAATTCACAAAGAAATCAACTAAATTCAACCTTAAACATTTCTCCGGAAAATATCGAAATGTCTACCGTTATTCACAATGTATATGCGCGTTTAAATTATAGCTAACTTGGATAACATATGTAATGGGTCGAAAAATCAGGGGGAAGAAAAGAATACAGCTCATGCCCGGTTTTCCCAATATAAATGAATTACTGCTATTCGGGACTCCCCGAAAGAATGATACAAGAGCAGTTACTTCAAATTGCAGTCACGCAAATTCGTCATTTAAATGCAAATCAAGTTTTATATCAGTGCTGATTCATTTTTAATGACGATAGTGTGGAATGGTATTTGCTGGAATTTACTTAACACAATATACATTAATAATAACAAAATAACAAAGCTCAGTAAAAAAAATATAGGATGTTGAAATAAATGCAATACGTTTGAAGTTTTATTCTGATTTATGCATTTCAAGACCTTTATCGTGTTGTCTGAAATGTGATGAATAGGTATGAGAGTTTGTGTAACAATTGTTATTTGTGAAAGATTCTACACTGCAAAAAATGAGCTGTTGTTTTTACAGTATAATACTGGCAGCCGAGGTTCCAATTTAAAACTGTAAAATGCACAGTAATAAACTGTAAAACTAGCAATTTTGCAGTTCCTTGCTGCGTAAAGTTAGAAATTTTACAGTTTATTGCCGTAAAATTTAGCTGTGTTATACTGTAAAAAGAGGGGTCTGTCCAGGATTTTTTACAGGGTCCCTTTTTTTGTGAAAAATTAAATAATTTTGTGAAAATTCGATTAATTTTGTGAAAAAGTCAAGCAATTTTGTAAAGTATGAAACAATTTAAAAATTTTTAGGAAGAGGGGGGGAGTTAAGGGGTGCATTACTAATGCAAATTTTAAAAAAATCGATTTTCTTTTTTCCAAAGAAATCATTGATTTCTTTACACCCTGGTTAATTGTAATTTTGTGAAGGGACCGTTTTTATCAATCAGATTTTTGTGAAGGGTCCATTTTCGGAACCAAATTTCCTCTGGCCAGACCCCTGAAAAACAACAGTATAATACTAGCAGCATGGGTTCCAGTTTAAAACAGTAAAATGCACGGCAATAAACTGTAAAATTAGCATTTGTATAGTTTATTACTGTAAATTAACAATTTCACAGTTTCTTACTATAGAGTTAACAATTTTACAGCTTCTTACTGTAGAGTTAGCAATTTTACAGTTTATTACCGTAAAATTTAGCTGTGTTTTACTGTAAAAACAACAGTATAATACTGGCAGCTTGGGTTCCAGTTTAAAAGTGTAAAATGCAAAGCAATAAGCTGTAAAATTAGCAATTTTATAGTTTATTACGGTAAAATTAACAATTTTACAGTTTATTACTGTAAAATTAACAATTTTACAGTTTAAAACTGTAAAAGTAGAAATTTTTAGTTTAGTACTATAAAATTAACTGTATTATGCTGTAAAAACAACATTCATTTTTTACAGTTTATGGTCAAGGAGCTGAAGAATACTTCTAACGAACGTTTGGAATTACGCATTTGCCTTCCAGAAAAATATTCTCAAAGTTTTTTAAATACAAAGCAAACTATTTTGATATTTATCATTTTTAAAAAAGGAAAAAAAAAACCTCTTTTTTTAAGAAAAAAAATAGCGTTCTTGTTTTAAGGTTTGCTTTCGGGAAAACATTTTCTTTCAGGAACTTTTATTTTAAGAATGAAAGAAAAATTCTTTGTTGTATTTCCTTTGAAAAAATTAGATTTAGAAAAACAGCAAATAAAGTTCAAAAAAAAGAAAAGCGGATTTTTTCTTTTTCTTTTTTTTTTTTGAAGAAAGTAAATGTGAAATTTACCAAAATAAAAATTTTGATTTAAAAAAAGAAGATTTTTTTTTTTTTTTTTTGTAATTAGGTGGAGAATTTCTCGAATAAAGTCAAATGAATGAGACACGTTAGCTTTTTTATCAGTTACAAATATCTCACAATTTAACGACATTTGTAGAAAAAACAGCGTGTTTGAATAGCACATTTTTTACCGATACTGGTATAGTTCAAAACTGTTCATTACTTGTTTACTCAAACTACAAAACTATGACTCAAATATGTTTTGTTTACAAAAATCATTCTTTTCACATTGGCAAAATAATTAAACGTACTTTCGTCGAATTCAACTTGTATTTTAGAACAACAACACACAATGTATTAATATCAATTTTACGAAAAGAAGCTCATTGAATCGTTTAATACAGTAATTCTTTGTAAAAGAAAAGAATACAAACTAAAAGTCGAACTTTGAGCATTTCAGCGCTATTTTGAGGGGCAGTGAGGAAGAATGATAAAGAATAATGATTATAATACTCTTGCATACACTGGTTGTTATATAAAATTTACAGACAAAAATATTTCTGCAATAATACAGTGAAATGTATATGCATAAAATTGTTTTTTATGCTAGAAATTCGTATTGAATGCGGAACATTTGAAAATAAATTATAAATATTTTGCCATAATTAATTTGTAAAATGTCTTTGTAAAAACGGGAAAAAAATATGAGAACAAATTGCTTTCTTCCCCGAGCAATCCTAATAATTAATAACGTCTCACGTTTTTCCTATTTATTTTATCAGTCCTGACGTCTGGGAAGTTGAAGAACGTTCTTGGAAGATTTTTTCCGCGCTTTTTCGATGGAGGAATTGAGATTTTCTTGTTTTATAATATTGAATGTATTTTTTTTAATACTTAACGTGCCTTAGTGCCTCACAAAGTTTCCATTAAATTTAGATTGGCTAGTAAAGTAATTTCACAAAATTTGCGTTAATCCATGATTTTGAAGTTGGAGAAAGATGTAGTTGCACAGTAGGGTGGGGCGAAAAATAAAAAGTTTTTCAGATCAACTTCTAATAGTTGCCAAAAGTTGTCTTTGGTGATAGTTAGCTTTTGTGCAAAATTTGAGAAAAATCGGTTAATATCTTCAGGGGGCGCTGCGATCGCAAAGTTTTACCATAGCTTTGTTATGGATTTTATGGTTAAAATATCAACAAGAATGGCTTTAACTAGTCTCTTTGCGTATTTTTTACTCAAAAGATGTTTTCATGCATTAAAAGCATATGAAATGACTCACAAACATTATTTTATATGATATATTTATATTTTTAAAAAAATCACTTTTTTACACGATTTGTTTCTCTTTAAATGCTTGAAATATAAATATATCATATAAATTAATTTTTTTGTGAGTTATTTGGTATGCTTTGAATGCTTGAATATATCTTATGAGTAAAAAAATGCAATGAGATTAGTTAACGGCATTGTTTTTCATATTTTACCATAAAATCTCGATAAAAGCTATGATGAAACTTTGCGATCGCAGCGCCCCCTGAAGATATTAACCGATTTTTCTCAAATTTTGCACAAAAGCTAACTATCACCAAAGACAACTTTTGGCAACTATTAGAAGTTGATCTGAAAAACTTTTTATTTTTCGCCCCACCCTATTGCACAGTATCTTTCTGGAATTTGTTTCTATTTGTAATTAAAGGTGCATTTTGTAAAACATTTATCCCCCAGAAAATTAATGTAACTCTCAAATTTTCATTTTGGCTTGTACAAAAATAATTGGATTAGTTTCCTCTTTTGTATTTTTTTTAAAAACCGGAAAAAATAATTCCACCATAGCTCCCTCCGAAAGGTTCTTGGCTCCCCACTTTTCGCAGTTTTTTCCTGTGCCCCCCCCCCCTCCCCACACACACAGAGATTTTTTTTTCCTTTGCAGCCCCAAAGGGAATCTTATGGCCGCCGTTGACACACAATGCTCTAAATTACCACAAATCATACAGAGGTGCCCCAAAGTTAAATTTTTGTCAAGATATAACTCTCAGTTTACCAAATTTAATTCGAATTTTACCGAATAATAACGTATGAGCATGCGCACATGTCATACATGTATAACAAGGACCGGCGTTCGGGGAGTCAGAAAAGGTCAATTATAACATTGTAACCCCGCCCCCCCCCCCTCGCTCTGAGAAATCAATGTATTTGTATGTAAATGAGTGGTTTTGCTGCTTTTGGAGATCATTTGCATTGAAAACACTCTTTGCCCCTGGAAAAGTTTGAAATGACGGGCATGTGCATAACATCTCGCGAGAAGGAAAATTAAGCATAACTTTTTTTTTAATCATGGACTGGAAAAACTGGAAAATAATCTCACTATTGCAATGTTGTCTCCAAATTTTCCAAATCGTCAGCAAAGGAACATGAGGAAAGGAATGAGGACATTTTTGAGAGGCCGCTCTGTGGCCTCCTATTGGGAAGATGCTACACTGCAAAAAATGAGCTGTTGTTTTTACAGTATAATACTGGCAGCCGAGGTTCCAATTTTAAACTGTAAAATACACAGTAATGAACTGTAAAACTAGCAATTTTACAGTTTCTTACTATAGAGTTAACAAGTTTACAGTTTATTGCGGTAAAATTTAGCTGTATTATACTGTAAAAACAACAGTATAATACGAGCAGCAAAAGTTCCAGTTTAAAAGATGTAAAATGCACGGTAATAAACTGCTAAATTAGCAATTTTACAGTTTCCTCTTTTCTTCTTTAGTCTCTTAGCGCCTAGTGGCGCATGTGGCCGCTAACGTGGCTTTCCAACCTGTACGGTTAAAAACGGCTTCCCTATCTCTCCCCCAGCTTGGCCAGCCAAATAAATGCATTTAGTTCTTGAATGGCCATCTGGAGCCAGGTTAGTTTTGGAGGGCCTCGCTTCCTTAATTTTACAGTTTAGTACTGTAAAAATAGCTATTTTACAGTTTATTACTGTAAAATTAGCAATTTTTACAGTTTATTACCGTAAAATTAGCTGTATTATACTGTAAAAACAACTTTCATTTTTTACAGTGTACGATTGGAGAGTAAAATCCTCCCTTGTATCAGTTGCTTGAGAACTGACCGTAGATGGCGGCTGCGTACGACCCGGTGTACCGTATTGAAATTCAGAACAGTAGGTATAGGAAAGAAAGACACAAGGGAGCGAGAGAGACAGAGAGAGAGTTGTAGTCAAAGCTGCTGGATATCGACTTCGACTCAATTGTGTCAGTGGTTTCCATAGCGACCGAGGGGGTTCCGAATTCTCGCTGAGCTCCGCGTTCTTCCTTCTCGCACTGGAAGAACAGATTTCGAAAATTATCAGGTTTCTTTGGCGGTAATGAATGTTTCGCAGGGGGGTGAGAGAGAACAATGCCGATATTTTTCGGGCATTATCCTGATTTATTGTGAGAGGCGTTCGAAATTAACGACTTTTTAGGAACAGCGTTGATTAACGCTTTGCAAGAGGAAAAGTTTCGCAAGCAATTTTTCCCTTTCTTCTTCGGGCGACAATTAAAATACCTTTGTGCAAGTTTCTTTTCTTTTCTCTTTTTTGCAAGGGAAAAATATTTTTTTTTTCCGAAGTATGAAACGCTATACCATTCTTCAAAAATATTTTAAGTTTCATAAGAAAATAATCGTTATTAATTTAAGTTTGCTTTGGTTGAAGAGAACTTTAAAAAAATTATTTTCCCATGCAACCTAAGTATTATTCCTAGACATGTACAATTTTATATTATAAAGCAAAAGCGAGCAGGAATAAAAATAGAAAAGAATAACAAAATATCAAGATTGCGACTTGTTATGAATTGTAGTATTTTAAAAAGCAAACTTTTCTAATTAAAACTTTGTGTGTAATCATACATTTATCTGAAAAATTATCCAATTTTATTAAGTACATATAAGTTCAGGAAACGAAACAAGAAATTTATGCAAAGCTAAACGAGTCTATTCCCCGTATACCTAGATTTATTTCCTAGCAACAGCTATCCTCCTTGTTGAGTTAGTTTAGGCAAAAACTATTTCAAATGCATCTTTTACGCAACTTAGAAAACATAAAATAAAATAAAAACAACAAAATAGGTAGCAATCTAAAGAGCATAATAAAACATGTTTTACGGCGCACAAATTATTTTTCCCTCGTTTCCCCTTTTTTCAAATACTATAAGGTCTTAAAATCTGCTGAAACTTTTAGAAAAGTCGCCAAATTTTGCGAGTTTCGGTGAGAAATAGAAGACACGTTTCATGCACTTTGCAGATGCAGTCAGGTTGCCATCCATTTCCAGTCAAGTCTTTGAATTTGGCGGCTTTTCTTAAAATATCGGTAGACAAGGGCTAATAGCTTATGAGCCAGAAAAAGAAATTTCACTCATCATTCGCGATTGCTATTTATTAACTTTTTACATTATTCGTGTGATTCTTGTCCGTAACAAAATGGGTTTACAGTGTACCGAATACCAAGCGAAATGCTCTAAG
This sequence comes from Uloborus plumipes, assembly GCA_038373865.1. Lineage (NCBI taxonomy): Eukaryota > Metazoa > Arthropoda > Arachnida > Araneae > Uloboridae > Uloborus > Uloborus plumipes. Next base: position 43,525 of record JAXGGA010003442.1, read on the forward strand.
AAATATGTCTAAAACCGTTGACTGAGGTTGCGTTCTTTATAATATAATTCTTTGACCTTTTAAAAAATAAGCTAATCCACTAAATGAGGCCAACAATGGTCAAGATTTTGCGACGAATTTGGAGAATAATTTGGCAACGACAGCACCCCAAATTTGGCCCCAAAACTGACATTTTACATGCAGTTTTAACTGAAGGATATGAGTGACATTTAGTGACGTTTTTATTTCATGTGAAAAACCATTGGTGACATTTCATAATGAGTCTCTGTAAAACTGTCTTTCCTGCCTAGGTTCTAGTATTGCGGGAAACGCATTTCTGAGGTATCGCACTCCTAGCAATGTTTTCAGAAAAAAAAAATCACAACTACTAAACGTATTTTTTTCTTTTTCATGTAAGAAACTTCAAATTCAAGAATATTTCCCCAATATTTAAGCGTAAAAATGTAGAAGTAGTAAATTACAGAAATGGATAGCATGAAAACGTTTCCTATCATATGAAGTTTCCCAGAAAAACAATTACATTATAATTCATGATATACATTAAAAATAAATCATTTCCAGCTATTTCTTCCGTGCTTTAAATTTACTGGAACAATCGATCCCTTTAGCATCTCGATAAAGTAGGTTATGCATTTCAGTTTTATTTAATAACAACTTGTTGTTTCTCTAATTTCTTGCCACCTAAAATTAAATATATATATATATTCACAATCTGTTTAACTCGGACTAACTCTTTCAAATTGTCGGATCTATAAAATAATTTTTAATGATACTGGCTATTGACACGAATGTTTTTTTTTTTTTTTTTTTTTTCATCTTTTAAAAAGAGAGGTTCCAATGCTATGGTTTTTTGAACTGCTCAAAAAATATTTTTGGAAACACCAAATTAATAAGGATGTTTTAATGTACCTTCTACATTAAAACTCCCATTCCAATTATTATTTTCAAAGCAAACCATCTTTTAGCTCCAGATTTGCACATATTTTCAAACAGTGCCGAAAGTGTTTAAAATTTTCTTTTATGTTTTATTTAAGTATGTATTTTGTAAGCTGCTTAAAAATTTTCTTTAAAAAATCAAAACAAAAAATACTTTTTACATTAACTGAGTCAAAAGCTCTTTCCCATACATTTTGTTCACACCTTTTAACTCCAAAATCATATTTTTTATAACCGGTTTTTTACCCTATAATTTTCTTTTTTTCTTATTTTTCTAAATTGTTCAAAATTAAACGAGAAATTCAAAAGATAGCCTTCGTGCGGCTCGTAGATTGAATATGATTCGCTTACGACTTATTTTTTAACCACGGGAAGAGGCAGGAGGTTGCTTGGACTTTCCAACAAGCTATTTATAGTTTTAATTGGAAGTCGGGCAGTAAATATACTACTGTCTGATTTTCTTAGGTAAAACCATCCACGTATTTGCACATGCGTCAGGTCTTCTCTGATCTTACTAAAGTAGGGGTGATTAGTAAGAAAAAAATAAGGGGAAGAATAAAAAGGAGCTTTTTGAGCCGTCTCAAACAACGTAGAACGATGCTAATTTCAAATACGTAGTTCAGTTGAATGTGTCACAAGAATAGCAAATGCAAGTTTAAAATTGAAAACTTCGGAAAGTTCCTACTCACAACCCATCACCCCTTTTTTAAGTGGAATGGTTCGCAGTGCTAGGCGCGGCTTTCACGGACGGAAAATATTCATAGCTAAGTTATTTCTTAAAATAAAGATTTTTTTAAAAAAACAATACTAAGAAAAATATCCAAGTAATTAAATTTTAAACGTAATTCTGTTTAGATACATGAAAAAAGGTTAAGTATATTTCAACATAACTAACGAAGACACACGGGAGCACAAGATTCGAAAAGAATTTTACAAAAAAGATAAAAAAATTAACAATGAAATCATAACAATCCTTCTTTCGATCTGATTCCGTAACACAACTTCTGAAGAACTAAAAACACTTAAGATTTTAAAACGCACAAACTGCAAACAAGCACGTGGAAGAGGGGTGGCGAGAAATCTAGAGTGGAAATCCATTTCTTTTCACTTCGCTTCGGAGTTCTTTAAAAAGAGGTACGAAGGGGTTTGAGTTCTTTCGATACCCGTGAGAACCACTCACATGCGCGTTGAAAAGGGGAGGAGGGGAGGACGAAAGAATGGTATCGAAAAAATAGTAAAGAAATCGGATTTGGAGGTAGCGCAGCGAAAAGAGAAAGGGTTGTGTGCGGAGCAGAAGTGTTTCTTCAGATATTATATATTTCTACAGTATATATATATATATATATATATATATATATATATATATAAAGTAACTTCTCCAATATACGAAGATTGTGATGACTTAAAACAACGCAGTGCTCACGGTTACTGCTGCAGTTAGAGAATTTCGAAACATTCGAGTGACAACACCCATTTTTTTCTTAACGCAAATTGACCTGCATGTTAAAAAAAAAAAACACAAATAGAGTTGGAATGATTGGTGCGTGAGGAAAACTGCCTTTTAAAGCTTTAAAACATTTTCAATTGAGAGAATTTTTAGGTCTAATGACAACACAAAAGAGGATGTACTTCAGCGATCTTTGAGTAACCCATACGGTTAGACAGCAGTAGAAACACCAATCACAAAACACCACGTTCAAAGCATTGGTTCTGGATAAAACCTTCAACATGCGCAGTGTGAGTGTTTCTTCAGTCATGTGGAAGACCTTTACAACGAGCAATTTTTATTACACCAACACCGTTTGTGATTTTTTTTAAATACGATGATTAATTTGAGCGTGGAAAAAGTGGACGTTGCCATTCGAATATATCAAAATTCGTTCACTGTAACCATGAGCACTGCGTTACTGAAAATCGTCTCAACCTCAAGCGCACACCTCCAACTAACGATGGTTAAACTTCTGTTTCGATTAGCTCAAGGGATAGGCCTTTTAGGTTTTTAAAGTCAAGTATACTTCAAAAAAAAAATGTAATGGCACAAAGTTAACCTGCATGGCTCAATGTACTTTGAATGACTGTAACTTAAATTCAACGCTACGCATGGGTTGAGGAAGAGTTGCAGTATGGAAAGATATTTATACTTGCAGTGTCTTTTTTTTTTTTTTGTGATCAATACAAAACTTTTTTAAGATAAAATAAATATTAAAAAAAAAAAAAGCGATAGGGAAAAAAAAGGCAAACTTCTCCAACAATTAAGCTGTGCTCAAAAGAAATATGGCTTCCGAGAGGTAAAGCAAAACAGTAGTACAAATATGTTTTTAAAAAGTTCTTACAAACAAAATAATAAATAGCACAATAAAAAACTAAACTGAAGTAAAAAAATCTGGAGAAAAAAAAGTTATAAGCGGTATAATGTAATACTGAAATAAACTGAAGTTTTATGAGTTGTCGAAAGCTTTGCCATCAATGCCTAACGTTATTTCTTATTTATCTTCAGAAAAAAGGTTTAAGGAAAAAGAAAATTCAAGACGAAAATGATTATTCGTTCAGTACGCTAAATGTAACAAGATTGGAACTAAAAGTGGATTTCATTTATAAAAAGCTTTAAATTTTTAAAAATAACAAAAATTGATGTTATTGCACAATAGAAATAAATTATGCAGAGTCCCGAAAAAAAAACAGCTTAGTTTATACAACTTAAATTTTAAAAAAAGCACAAAAGATTGTTTTAAAACATGTCTATAATAAATAAATAAATTCTTCAATCTCAGAAAATCTCCACTCTTGAAATCTGTTTGAAAAGAAAACAGTTTATAAACTTTCAATCGGCGAGCAAAACGGGTTTTATTTATGCATTATCAAAATGCCCTGAAGGAATGTTTCACTATGCACAAAATTTAACAAAACGTATGTAAACACTGAAGCATGCATAAAAGTTTACGATATTACTGTAAATAAATTATGACACAAATTTGCGCGACTTTAGGGAGAATAAAATATGTATAGGAGGGAAAATAATGGAAGTTTTGCTTTTGAAAATTGTTTCTCGTGGATTTCTGGTGGCGGTTTTCTTCAATAAAACTGCACCATTTGTTTCTTTATATGGTTTCGATTATAAGGAGTTACTAAGTTTCAACAGAAGAGCGCGATAAGGAACTACATTTTGTCATCGGAAAAAAAAAGTTTGGTAATTATTAGAGCCCAGATGACATGCGCATGTACATTGTACACGTACAATAGCATATTTTTGTTTTATTTGAAGTGTATGCATATAAATACTCGAAAATGACATATTACTGGGTTGCATGGGAAATGCAAACTCGTTTTGCATTTTTGTTTTCCCTTTTTCTCAGCTTTGAAAGAAATTTTAAAACAAAACATATTTTTGGTCACAAAAAATTGAAGCTTTTTCTGTGAAATTGAATACTGTCCCAATCAGTAGCCATTAAAAAAAGAAAAAATGGGTTTTCTAAGGAGGGGCAGGGGGGGGGGTCAACGCGCGAGAGCAAGAGCATTTGTTCAGGAACATTTAATCTCTGTATTAATTAATTTACACCTGCATTTATTGCAATGCTTCAACTTTTATTTGAGATTACTTTCTAATTGAATATTTAAAGAAGGAAATGTCATTAAGTTAAACAATAAATGAAACAAAAGGTGGAAAATAGTTATGGTTTTTCATATTTATGGACATCATAGACACAAATGTTCCATCAAGTTACACAAAATATGTCCGCCACCATTTGAGTTTTATGCATTAAAAAAACTGCTACTGAAAAGCGTATGGTTCTTAAAGGGTTTAATTTATGAAGAAACTAATAAAATAAGTTTTTTTAGCTCATATAATTATAAACAAACTCAACAGAGTAGTCGATACATCACTCTTAGTATGAGCAAATATACCCACAGCTCAGTCATGACATCCTGAGACTGCAGTTTCGTCCTTATTAGGAACTCATCAGTCAATAATAGTCAGTAACCGAGCTAGAGGCAGATTTCTTCTTTTAATACCGAAGATTATCTTCAAACTGGTAGATAAAACGAATCAAGAAATCATGACCGAGCGGATGTATATTTGCTTATACTTCAACCTTTGCCCTCTACGCTGATAAATAGAGGGGTAACTTATTACATATTACCACAATGCTTTTGTCTTCATTTTTTGAGTTGAACCGCACACTGTGAAAAATGAATGCTGTTTTTACAGTATAATACAGCTAATTTTTATAGTAATAAACTGTAAAGTTGCTACTTTTACAGCACTAAACTGTAAAATTTCTAATTTTACAGTAATAAACTAAAACTGCTAATTTAACAGTTTATTACCGTACATTTTACAGTCTTAAACTGGAACCTCTGCTGCGAGTATTATACTGTTGTTTTTACGGTATAACACAGTTAAATTTTACGGCAATAAACTGTAAAATTCTAAACCTTACGGTATAGTTTTACAGTTTATTACTGTAGTTTTAAATTGGAACCTCGGCTGCAGTATTATACTGTAATAACAACAGCTCGTTTTTTGCAGAGCACCATGGTCAGCTGACGTGCACTGTTCTGGAAAATTAATTTTATCTACCAGTTTGCGTGCAAACTTAACTACAATAAAAGAAAAATTGCCTCCAGCTCGGTAACTACCTATTCCTAACTGATAAATTCTGAACAAGGACGAAAGTCGAATCTCAACACATCATGACAGAGTGGTAAGTATATTTGCCTATAGTTCTGTCTTTGCTCTGGCTCCCATGGGAACTAACTTATAGCATTTCCCTCATAATTTTTATGTCTTCCCAACGGTATTCAGAAACTCACCATTTGTAACGTAAAAATAAACTGATAGTAACCGATTTTGAACCTGCACCTTTGAGCACAATTGACCAATACAGAACCACTACACTTAAAACTATAGGTTGTGGCATTCCGCCGATTCTGGTGCTACGTGAAAGAATGGATGCTTAATTGGGAGATCGCACTAGGTCTGCTAAAAGGTTGTGCCTCTACTGCAGCCCCATTTGAAAGAAAAAAAAAACTATAGGTTGTATGCGGCACCTTTAAGGGTGAAAAGGTGTAGCATTAGTGGCACCACCTGAAGGATGCCACATGACTACCTATGGCATCCTTGAGGGTAATATTAGGCTCCCTATGGCACCTTTAGGGTGCCATAAGGTACCCATAGGGTGCCACTTGACTCCACATGGCACCTTCAAGGGTGTTATAGGGAGTCAAGTGGCATCCTTCATCGGATGCCATTGGTGCTACAACTTTCCACCCTTAAAGGTGCTACATGCAACCAGTAGTTTTAACAGTGTACGCCCAGCTGGACTCGTACTTTTTGTAAGCAGGAGACTTCTCTCTCTCTCTTTCTCTCTCTCTCTTTTGCTGTTTTACAATAGTTTTTTTTTTTTGTAAATACAGTCGAGTCTCCATATAGCGAACACTCTATTTAGCGAAGTTCTCTATATAACGAAGCATGTTCTGTGACACAGAAAGTTTCAGTAAAAAAGCATGTAAATTTGTCTCCCTTTAACGAATATCAAATGGCCCAATTTCTCTATTGCGAAGTTTTTATGGGAGAAAGTGTCAATGTTCTGGAAGATAGAAGTCTTTCTTCTACTGCTTTTGTGAAGGCTTACTTCACACATGTGAAGAATTTTATGAGCAAAGTGTTTCCAAAGTGCAGCAAAAAATCACGGACTATTTTCAAAGTAAAACTAGTGTCGTCGACCAAGTTCAGGTTTAATTCTTTTAATTTATTAATGTAAAAATTTGCAAAAATTCACCAATTATACTACAGATGCGAGTAGCATTCCTGATACAATTTAATAGGTTAATAAATTAATTTAATTAGTTTTATTTCTTAATTCATTCACTGCGTTACATTTATAACTTCAAAATATGCACAGTATTTATTCTTGCTAAAATGCATTTATTCCAAAAATAGTAAAGTGAAAAATAACCTAATGTACTACTTACACATGTATAGTCCCTATTGAAAAATTAAGCATAGAAATTTACTATTTTCTTTATGGCGAAGTTTCTATATAACGAACCTTTTCAATGGTCCCTTTCGACTTCGTTATATAGAGACTCGACTGTAGTTCGTTTAAGGAGCCACAAAAAAAAAAAAAAAAAAAAAAAAAAAAACATTAACAGACACCAAAACGTATTAAGTGGATCGTCACACAACCATCTCTAATCTGCACAGATTTAAAATTAATACCTGCTGGACTAAAGTCCGAGAAAAGTTATTTTTCAAACATTACCACATGAGAGATAACTCCAACTTTCTATCGTTTTGCTCCTTTATCTCTGTTCATAAAAGTTATTATCTCCTCCTCTTCCCTTTGAGCTCCCCGACCGCAACTTCTTGATTTGGCGCTCTTTGGCATGATATCACCAGATAAGCTCGTGGTGGGTTACTGAAAGATATTGCATTTCCTTACAATTATTTACACTCAAGACACCTAGTCGGAGAGATTGGTAACCGAAGATAAGCACTCCTTGCGCAATCTCTTAACTTGCGATTTCTTAAACTAAACATCTAAGAAAGTAATGTCGTTCTTTTTTTTAAATTCAATTGTTAAAAGTTTTTATTTTAAACCAGGTTATTACCCGGCGTTTCCCGGGTGTTTGTTTATACAACATAGATCTAAAAAAATTATTTGAATGAATTCTATCCACATAGGCATATAAAAATTGTTTTTAACTCATTTCATTATAAAATGAAATAGGTGAGCCTTAAATTGATAATTCATTGTTAATCGTAATCTTTGTTGGAAAATACTCATATTTAAATGCATTAAATGTTATCAATTTGTATGCTTAAAGGCTTATCTCTATTATTCTATATATTCAAAATTAAAAGAAAATGGCTATTTTGAGACAACAAATTTGAATTTTGAGCTTTTTGGATTTTTTTTTTTTTTCAAAACCCTGTCTCTGTGAATTCTAGTGCATCGAGGAACCTCTGTGCCAAGTTTGTTGAAAATCCGAAAAACTGGATTCGTATAAGGAACATACATACAAATATACATACATACATCCATTTATATGCATATACATCACATGTAATTATCCTCGATATCAAGAGCCTTTTGTCATCTAGTAGAAAAATTTTAATTATTTATAAATTTTTAGATAAATGTTTTTGGAGCAAAATATCTTGAAATGGCACCTTGGATACAAGTTAAAATTTTCAAGGTTTTTGTTTTTCATAAGTAGATCGCAATAAAGAGAAATCAGATGATGCAATGTCAGGTGAGTATTATGATTGAAGCAGTTGGATTTATTTTCCTTCAGATAGCTAAAACAGTTTCTATCAAGCAAGAACTTGAAAATTTGACCTATTTCTATAATCCCATTTAAAGATATTTTGCTCCAAAAATCATTTCCTTTTTATCTATCCGGGATTTAAAATTTATGTTCAGAGGTTCTTGATAACGAGCATAACTTTATCGTTGATTCAAAACAAAAACTTTTAACAATTTATTTTTTTGAAAAGAAACGACATTACTTTCCGGTCTTCCTTCTACACTGTAAAAACTGAATGCTGTTTTTACAGTACAATACAGCTAATTTTATAGTAATAAACCATAGAAATTGCTAATTTTATAGTAATAAACTGCAAAACTACAGCTTTTACAGTTCTAAACTGTAAAATTGCTAATTTTACAATTATGATCTGTAGAATTGCAAATTTAACAGTTTATTACCATGTATTTTACACTTTTAAACTAGAACCACTGCTGCCAGTATTATACTGTTGTATTCACAGAATAATACAGCTACATTTTACGGCAATAAACTAAAACTGCGAACTTTACAGTAAGAAACTGTAAAATTGCTAGATTTTCAGTTTATTACTGTGCATTTTATAGTTTTATATTGGAACTTAGGCTACCAGTATTATACTATAAAAACAACAGTTCATTTTTTGCAGTGTAGCTGCAATAAATTTTTTGCCAAGAATCGGATATTTAGCACGCCATTCAGAAGTGTTTAAGCGTTAATCACTGCACCACAATAGAAAAAGGGGAAAAAAAGGTAACATAGCACATAAGAAATAAGAGAATTTTACTAATGGGAGTCCCCATTCCCTTTCCTCCTCGTCAATGTTTCAGCGAATGAGAATTATAATATACATTGTACGACCGGGTCAGAAACAAAACTGATTTCAAGTACTAATTTCGAAAACATTCTTTGAACCAGAGATATTTTTGACGCGCCTATTAGCGTGTTTCACGCAGTAAAAAACGAAAATATACCTTAAAATGCAAATAATAGTTAATATTTTAGACTGAAACATAAAAGCAAAAAAAAAAATATCTTCAAATAACATGGAGCGTTTTGATAATTATAAAAAATATGATTTTTGAATGCACAAAGATCCATCATTGTCTGTTTGAATTCTGATAACAACATTTTGTAAAATTAAAAAAGGTATAGCCATTATATGAAACTTTTTTCAACGCCAAAGTAATTTTTTTTGCAATATTTCTTTTACAGTCTACAGTGAGCCAGATGCGAGAGGAGGCTGCACTTGGTCACGGGGCTGTAGTTTGCTCATTGGTGGTTTAATGGATGAACGTTGAACGTGACAAATAAAGTAATTTAGGATAATCACTTTTGAAGTCTCTTTCACTCTAGCTCCATTTCTTAACTACAAACAATTAATGGTTACCCTCATCGGTGCTGCAGTGGCGACAAAGAAAGATGTTCTAGCAAGTAAAAAAAACTGTTCAAATAATCACTCAAAAATTATCAGTATGCAGGGATAAGCTGAGGAGCCCCGATAAATGTCACAGGAGGTCATGAACCTCCCACCGGAGATGATTGCGACCTCCTAAAAATGTCCTTATTCAGCAAATTTTGCTGAAGATGCAAAAAATTTAGAAATAATATTGCGAGACATTCTTTTTTTTCTTTCCTTTTTTTTCCAATTCTTAAAGTTGTTTGAAATGCTGCCTAATCTCCCTTCTCATTAGATGTCATGTGTGTCATTAGGTAAATCAAGAAATTTATTCAACAAATTTTGAATTCCCCTTCGAAAAATTTTAATTCAGGCGCCGATGGGGCAAGGAGAGAAAAGTCCAACAAACACACTGCGCTATTTTTTTTTTTCATCTCACAATCATATTTATTTTTTTAATATTATTTTCTTAAAGAGACAATGGTTGAACTAATTCCAGTTATACATTCATCTTATACTTCTTTTAGCTATTAGGGATATTTTTACTTGAGATTGTCTATTTCATGTTTTTATTTACTTTTATTAAAATCATGTTTAAAAATTATGTGACTGTTTTATTACTAGCGGAAGATAGGCTAAACTGATTAATAGCTTTATTTTAAGAATAGAATAAACAAAACGAGTCCTCAATCATCGCAAAAGCTGCAAAATATCGACATTATTATCAAGACATTTTTATCGCTTGATCACGTGAGATTTAAGTTAACCAGTTTATTTATTTATTTATTTATTATTATTATTTCTATTTTCCTCAGGTTTGTAATGGAAGAAAAATGCCCTTTGCAACTGATCAAATAAAACTGATTTCAATTTCCTCTATCATTATTATTATTATTATTATTATTATTATTATTATTATTATTATTATTATTATTATTATTATTCGTTAAAAATAATTTAAAAGACTTTCTTGAGAAGAAAATCGGTATCTACATGTGACAAACAAAGATTTAAAGTATAATAATTTGAAAATTTCATGAATTAATTTATTTTTAACATGTAAATTAGAAAATACTATGCATTTACTTACAATAATGCAGTCTTTAAATTTATTTAATTAAATATTTCAGTTGATTGATGACTGTAAACATGTCTATTTTAAAATAATAAAAACAAATAATAACAATAAAAATTAATCTTCCAAGTTTTCTTTTAAATTTCAAACGTAAAAAACTACTTTTTTTTTTTTTTTGCTAATAGCACCTTTTCCTCTACACCGCCCCCGCCATAAGTGAAGCTAAATCCGAAAGTAAAGTGCTAACGAACTGTAATTACCGCCCGGATGGAACCCAGGAAAATAGACCCCCGGGGGCTTTTAACAGTCGAATCTATCCCGGTCAATGGTAATCAAGGAGAAAAATTGCTCAAAGAAGAAAAAGAAGGAAATGAAAAACGGAACTAGATTTTTCTCCCCAGTTCTAGCGAGAGTGCTCAACAGAAGGCGTTGTTGAATTAAGTTAAGATTTTTCTGAAAATGTCTGCGACACCTTTCTTGAATAACGCATTTGGTATAATAACCATTTCTTTCATATTCTCAATCGTTTTCTTTTTTCTAATTATATCTATAACTTAAGTGACCACACCGTTAAAAATGAATGTTGTATTACAGTACAATACAGCTAATTTTATAGTAATAAACTGTAAACGTTTGTCATTTTACAGTAATAAACTGTAAAATTGCTAATTTTACAGTTTATTACCATGCAGTTTACAGTTTTAAACTGGAACATCTACTGCCAGTATTACACTGTTGTTTTCCAGTATAATACAGCTAAATTTTACGGCAATAAACCGTAAAATTTCTAACTTTACAGTAAGAAGCTGTAAAATTACTAGTTTTACAGTTTATTACTGTGCATTTTGAAAGTTTTAAATTGGAACCTCGGCTGCCAATATAACACTGTAAAAACAAAAGTTCATTTTTTGCACACACACACTGCAGATATTTCTCTCTTCAATACAAGAGGCACATTTTTTTTTTAAACTCAAAAACTGTTTCCGTAATCTGTATTGAAGGACAGAATTAAAGTGAAAACAACATACTTATACTGCTTTGTTTCTTTTTTCGCAATTAAAAATTTGCTTAAGTGTATTTCTTGTTTATTCCAGACAAAAGTGAATTTATAAGAAGGATTTCTTGCAGGGGCGTAGGAACCAGGGGAGCTGGGGGAGCTCTGGATCCCCCTGGAATATTTCAAGCCGGCTCAGCTCCCCCGGAAAAATTCTATCACTACAATTTTTTGCAGTACATTATTCAAAATTTGAACTCTCGTTTCTCGAGCTTTAATTTTCAAAACTGCCGGCAAATCTTTCAGACATTGAGAACAGATTATAATTGCATTTTTGGAGCTTCAATTTTGAAAAACAGCTGTGCCCTTAACGTTACCAAATGTACCAGAAATTATCTACAAACGTTTTTTGAAGTTACAATTTGGAAATTTTCAGGGAGAAATTGGAAACTCCCCATTTCCGCACGAATATTACTTCTAAAGCTAAGTTTATATTTCTAATGTAAAAGTATGCACTTAAACTTGCTGTCTCTTTGAGAAAATAGATATTAGTTATGTTTTTAAATTCTTTTCATTCACATCAAGTTTGTTTGAATATTTATTATTTCAAAAATTGAACTTTTGTGTACAAAAGGTGACAAAGTGAATCTCGCTCCCCCCCCCCCTGAAACACCAATATTCAGCACTACGCTCAGCTCCCCCTACGTTTACCAAGTTCCTACGCCACTGATTTCTTGCAATTACTTTGGGACTACCAGTGCTTTTTTATACATTTATAAGAAAAAGCTCTGTTCTAGAAGTGAATTAGTAAAGAAAAAATATAAAATTTATTCAATAACAATGATGATTCAAGAAAGTTCTAGAGTTCAAATTACTGCCAATCTCTCTCCTTTAGACAAATTTCGTCACTGTAAGTTACTTTTCACCTTTAGGTTACTCTTTTAGAGAACGGGGCATTTTGGTACCCCAAAGCTGTGTTCGGGGAAAACGGGACATCTTTTTTAAAAACAGAACTGCCCTGTTCAAAGCGGGACATATGGTCACCTTATCTATAACCTAAAATGCCATATGCTTGCAGATATTTTACTTCAGTTCTTTTGATGCATAAAGTAGTTATATTTCAAATTAAGCACTTTTTCTGAAAAAGTATGTATTTTAATTCAGTTTGTTTTATGGCTAAAGTATTTAGAGTTAGCTAATTAGGTCAATTGCTAAACTCAAAATGGATTTTCAAATATTGTATTTCAAGTTCAGTACTAGGCAATTTTCAGCACTATAAATCTTCGCGTAATCCAAAAAAAGCCACTTTGGGAAGCTTCACTGCCACGCCTGAGTCTATGGGATAGTTGATGCCATGACCTTTCGTGAACTCCTAGCATTCAACTCTGGAATTCCTATCCAAAAAACATAATATGAAAGAAATCTACCAACCACAATTACGGGAAAATGATTTGTTGCGCCCAGAAACACCATGTTCGAAAAGTTCCAAATTCCTCCGGTCACCATTCTCAGAACATCGAAACCGTATTCGACAAAGGCGGCATCTTCCCCCTAACATGCCCATTTCTTCGAGACAAGACAACTTGCTGCTATTACGCGATTGCTTTTATCTTATCCCGTTACCAAATTCTCCGAATCAAATCCTACCCCGAACAATGGCTAGTATATTTCATGTTTGCGGGACTCATTGTCTACGCGTTCATAAATTTTCTCCTTTTAAAAGAAGAGTCAACCACCTCCCGCCATAAGCCCCATCCACTAGTAGGAATCACTTATTGTATCAATTCTTAGAGTTGGCAGTTATACCAACATTAAGTACAAGTAATTTGTAAATAATCACTTCAACTCTTATTTATGTAATTCAAGTTTCTTCAGATTGTACTTGGTCCTCTTTTATGTACCTTTCTGAATTTGCTCCCCTTAAGTTTGAGATGATGGGTTTAAAATTAATGTCGTTTAAACTTAAGCCGAACACACCAGCAAAATTTTAGAAAATTAGACGTTTTTAGATTCAAAGTTTTTTTTTATATATAAATTGGTTTTTAATAAGCGGGAAGTCAAGTCGACTTTTTGTGTAACAACTTCTTTCATAAACATTAACTTTTCTAATAATTTCTGTTCTGAGTAATACTTGCAAATTTCTATTAACTCGCATTTCTCTATTCTAATGGTTATAATTATAAAAAAAAATATTCCAAAGAAACGTTTTTAACTTTTTGATCAAGAGAATGGTAAGTTCATTACTTTTCATTACTTAGTGCTACGTCATAAAAATGTTCAATTACACAATTGCAATAACGAGAAGAAAGATATTGGTGGAATTAATCCTTACCAAGAAAACGGTAAGTTCCAAGTGTACCCTAAAGTGTAAGAGTAGGGGAGAGCGGGGCTAAAAGTTCCGCGGGTAAGTTGTTCCCTTTGAAATAGCTCAGCTAAGAAAAAAAATAAATGTATTTTGTCAATACGTCGTGAAATAGAATGTTATAGCGCACAAATGGCAGCTATTTTAGCCAGCCCAGTGGCGTTCGGTATATTAAAAGCCGAGCACGTGCATTACTGATCTACGAAAGTAAATATTTTTGGTTTTGGTGTTTTTGGTCTTTTGACCAAAATTTAATAGTTATTGTTAAGTTTTTTGGCATTTTTCTATGAAGATAGATTGTGCACCCTAATACCATGCGCTGAAACCATTTACGTTTCGTTACCTAACTTATAATTTGATGTTTTAAAGACATGTGCTTTTGGGGCTAGTTGTTCCCTTTTTTGGGGGCAAGTTGTTCCGCGAAACAACTTGCCCTAGAAAAATTAGCAAGTATCCCGAAGGAATCTTTTGCCCTATTCATCTGTACCAGTGATGCAGTAAATAAGTACACATATAAATAAATATTATATGATACTGTGAAAGACCGAAAGTGAGATGATACACTTTCACCAAAAATAAATCCTGAAATATTTAGTCTATCCGATAGATATATATTAGATATAAAATTTTCGGAGAGCAAACTATGAAAGACATCGAAATATATTTCATACTTTAATATAAAAATCATATTTTTGGAGGATCTTATTTCAAATTTTAGCTTAATTCCTGTTATAACTGAAGACTGAACCAATTATTTTAGCTTATTAGCTGTTGAAGCTGTTAATTATTATATGTAATTTTTACATGTTGCACTGTCATTACTGTATTTTACCATATAAATGGTTTTCAGTTTACTATTTACTAGATGCGTTGCCCGGCTTTGCACGGTCTACCTTGAGAATAAACTTTTTTCAAGCGCCGCTCGTCTAAAACTTCCGATTAGATATTTAAAGTCGATATTTTGCCGGCATCCAGCTAAAAAAATCTGTTATGGACCCCACACTACTTCCTTTTTCTTAGTAGATGCCTTCAGTGTTAAAATAGCGCAACAAAACATTTACATCCCTAGATTGACATGAAACAATGCAAAAAAAAAGAGTTTTACAATGATTAATTTTTTTACATATGGCCGATTTTAACATCATTCATCGGTTTTTTTCTCAAAATATCGCCAACAGCGCCAAATTGTACCGGAAGTCAAGAAATCATTTTTCCTCGCCAACATGGTGATATGTCGCCAAGTTGGCGTCAAACACTTGGTGACCAAAAGCTTGGCGATATATCGCCTAGTGATCGCGCCAAATCATATCACTTGTGTCTACAAATCAATACTGATCCCCCCCCCCAAAAGGTTTAACCCCCCTGGGAACATTCAAATGCAACCACAAGGGGAGGTGCACAACTGGACCTCCCTCAGAGCCTACATATCAAAGTAGAAACTTCTACGTCATACAGTTTTTAAGTTATGTGACATACATACGCACATACATACATGCGTACATACAGACATCACGAGAAATATCGTCGTAATTAACTCGAGGGTGGTCGATGTATATATAATATCTATAATAACTTCCTTTGCTACGTAAGAGGAAGTAAAAAAGTCGTAGTAAGTACGATAAAACAGCTAATTATTTAAACGATATTTTTGTAGCCCTTTAATAAAGTTATACTAATATAAACCATTGTTTTTTTTTCACAAATTATGTTTTTAATGAGCTATTCTTATCGCAGAGTGGTTAAATTCGAAATCAGCATCGTTATTCATCGTCTTGTTAATCTCGGAACATTTTGCCCCATCCACGGAACAACTTGCCCCAAGGCGGGGTTTGTTGTTACTTTTCGGCTTTACTTGTTATGAAATTAATTATTCAAAAATCTTACGAAATACAACTCAAAAAACAGTTTGTATATCAAAGGGACATATAATACTAGGTTTTAACCTCGGAATATTTATTCTAGAACCAAGTTTTCAAAACGAATTTTGAGCTTGATTAAAAATCGGAACTTTTAGCCCCGCTCTCCCCTACTCTTGGTCTACACTATTGAAATCCCGGAATAAACCAAGAAAATTAGTAATTAATTTATTTATCATATTATTATTTTAAAATCAATTTATTTATCTCCGGTACTTACGACGATAAAATCAAAAAAAAAAAAAAACAATTACTGATGATTTTCAGGAAAATTTCGTATGATTGTAAAAGCCATCACAATTTAAGTTTCGACATCAACTCATCAAACATGATTTTTCGTCAAGTTGTCAACCTGTGAAGACTTTTATAAAGTTGCGGTAGCAACCTACTAGTTCAAAGTCAACGAATTGCTGTTCTCGTATACCTGATGAGTATAAACTAAGCTTTGCATAAAATCTGGTACTTCTGGAGTTACGAGATGCATATGGTGGGCTCACAATTTTACAAAAACAAGAAATTGCGATTCTGTTTAAAATGCTATAAATGCTAAAAAAAGTAGTTCGATGGCAAGATGAGAAATCGGATTCAGTAAAAACCATATATTCCAACCATAAACGAGTCTAGAAAAAAAAAAATCTTAGCTATCGCGTGACTTAAACTCTTTCTGTCGACATTTTTTAGTCTTTATCTGTTTATTTTTCCAAGGAAGATAAATCTGAGGCTCTAACAAGATAAGAAAATCTCGATTCAAGAATTCATAAGGTACGAGCCGCGTAGAAAGATGCACCCCCTCTCCCTCCCGCCAATTCTTTTCCCAACCCGATGTTTATGTCTTTAGCGTGAGTTCCCTTCGCCAGGTCGGAGAAAATTGGAAGTTTTTGAACGATTTAAGATTTCTTTTCTCAAACAGAGGTTGGAATTTTGAGCCTTTATGCAGTTTTTCATTACTTAGGGCTACGTCATGAGAATGTTCAATTACACAATTGCAATAACGAGAAGAAATATATTGGTGGAATTAATCAAACCAAATAGCGCAATCCATTTCGAAAATGCACGCCATTCTCATAAAACTCATAATGTGATGATTATTATACCTGAAATATGTGATAACACGGATTTTTTTTTTTTTTAATAAATCTTTGAGTGAGGAGAATATAGGGGAGGGGGAGGAGAGGAATACATTATTGTTTATGACCCATTTTAATGATTGAAAGATAGGGTTATTTTCTTTCCTTTCTTTGTCCTGTGGTTCATATGCATGCTTGGTTTACAGATCTGTCTATTAGTATCTTTAAAACTAAATACGGGATATTAAATTGATTATACAGAGCATAAAACCACGAAACCGTGATTCTCTAAACTCCTAATAATATCATGTCTGCGAGGAATAACACAAGAATTGCTTTACTAATAAAGTTTCTTTTTGTTTTTAATAACTAGGAATAATTTATAAATGTATTTCCATTCATATAAAAGCGATAACTTTTTTAATTTTTGTGTAACCGAAACGTCAAGCTCTGGACCTATCCGAATCTTTTTCTTAAATGCACTTACATTATTTTTAAATTTTATATCAACACTCCGAAAATTCCGTTTGTGCTAGTAAATTATGCATACCTATAGGAGCCGTGTAATATATTTTTAGTCAACTTAATTATTGAAATAATCAAAGTACAGCGTTTGAAAGTTTTTCCCAGGATTTTCGTGTCATTCTCTTGGCCTAGGAATGAGTTTACTTTTTGCAGGTAAAAAGAAGGAGTTTTGAATCTGCTAAAGAGCAACACTGTTGTTTCCTCAACATTTTGCTGAATTTCTAGAGTATATTGTAGATCTGATTTACTTGTGGTGTTACAATTTTGAAGCTCAAAACTGAGGTATGCATAATTCTTTCTGTCACTCTCCTGGACAACGTTTCTGTTTTATATAAAAAGCTTTTTTCATACGTTTTTATTAGTTTCACATGTGGGTTTGTTTGTATGTAACTCTGACAAAAAGATGAAATTTACGTTTCTTGCAAATACAAAAGTAATATATTTAATACTATTAATACTAAAGGCTTAACTATATTACATGTTGATGTTAATAAATGCATGTAAACTTAGTGGATATTCAATAGTTTTGTGAAAATCAGTTAGAGCATCATGAAAATATAGTTATCTTTAGTATTAATGATTGTATTAAGTATATTACTTTTATGTTTGTGAAGACAACGCGACTTTTATCTTTTAAAAATTTCTCAGAACGACTTCAGATTTTAGTGGTACTTGGATAAATTACTTAAAATAACTAACAAGCACGAACTCTAAAAGCGTATTTTTATTTTTTTTTAACAAAAATTGAAATTATTTCTAACTGCTCCTGTTACGTGCAATTATAATTAAGATGTAAAAATGAAAAAGTAACATATTTAACCTTAAACATAATTCTAGGCCCTGATAAAAGGCTCAGTGTAAGTAAAATGTCCCTCTCCTGGTATCTTTTATAATGCCAGGACAACATAGCTAAAATATAATATTGTAATTAAAGTGTACGGCCTTTATTGTTCTCTTATGAAGCTTTTTGTAAAGAATCGGTATACATTTTTTCTTTAAATTTAAAACATTTTTGTTTTTGTAGAATTTGTAATTAAAATATACAAGATTTTGGAGAAGCACCCACATGCATTATTCTTCAAATAAATAATGTACATATGTGTGGTTTAATAAAGCTTTGCCAAATTTAATAAACCGGCATAGTTATCAATAGTACATGTGTGATTTGTAGAAGTCTAATTTTTTTCTCTTCAAAACTACTTTCGTAGCCAGGGTTAATGAATGATCCGAAAACTACGCCTAAGCATCTCTTTGCAGACTGAAAGGCTATTCTGCAAGAAATTTCTCGCGCATAGCACAGTAAGGTACTGCTGCCTTCCTTCGGCCCTTACAAGAAATTTGCCTATTTGCACATTGCGTAAGAGGAAGCTAGGAAAATTTAATTGCCGCACGACGCATCTTTAGGCAGTTAAAGTTGTATGAATAATTTTAACTCAGAATTGCGACTAACTATTTCAGGTTGGGAGTCTCTGTTAAAGTAACTAATCAAGAGTAAATACTTGTACAATTTAGCTTGCTTCCTGAAATGTTTTTTGAGCTAGTTTAGTGCAGAAATGAATCTCACAACATTATTTTTCTACCTACCGTGAATAAGGGTTACTTGAACCCTAGGGGTTTACTTGAGCCCATTACAGCAAAATGATAAAATCTTTGGTTCGGTACTACCAAACCCAGATTTTATCATTTTACTGTAATGGGCTCAAGTAACCCCCTAGGGTCCAAGTAACCCTTATTCACGGTACTTTTAAAATTAAAATGATCAAATAAGCTTTGGACAATAATTTAATTGAAGTTAAAACCAACGTAAATAAAGCACAAATTATGAAGAAAATACTGCATACAGCTTTTAACTTCAATGTTCAATCATAACCAACTTATACTTTAGGAATAAATATTCGAGCCATATAAGTTGCTTCTGAAACCACGTGATTCATTTTCCCGCCACCTGAAAGTACTTTCCATGTGGGCAGCAAATTTAGCAAGTCGCCCGGCCCACATGGTTGGAGCCCAAACAATTTTCCACTTTGTCTCTCTCTCTCTCTCACCCCTACATCACGACGATATCGGGCCTGCATCGCTAAAGCACACACACACAACCGGTTCTGGCATCAACACTGGTCGAGAACCGGGCGCATCCTGATAACAGAGTCGTCCGTTGTCATGACGACCTCCCAGTTTGTAAGTGATTCGTTTACCGCCAACGCAAACACAACAGTGGCTCTGGCTGCATCTTCTTCGCTCAGCCACCGGGCGAGATAAGAAAGCGACAGACAGATCCAAGAAACAAGAAACAAGAAACGGAAGCACGAGACAATTTCATCGCGAGACGCTCTAACTTGAAATCCAAAGAGGGATTTAGTAGTTTTAAAACCGGGATGGGAAGTATGCTCTGTTTGGAAGAATTACTTTTAATTTATTACGTGTTGTTTTGTGCAAAATAGTTTTGAGCGAGTTTGTCGTTGTTACTCTCGTCATACAGGCTGAGAAAAAGAATGGTGAGATTACAAACGAGTAAATATTTCCAAAAGCAAAAACGATATTTTACCTACTGAAATTGTTCCAAAAATGTTTGATGCGCCTTTCTCCTGACGCCTAAATATTAAAAGTCTAATAAAATACTTCAGAAATATGACTTAATACTGAATTAAAGAAATATGAACTACAGTAAACTCTCACTTCTGAGCAGGACCAAGGGACCAACAGAAAAAGGCGCATAAGTGAGAGACGTATAAGTGAACAGGCCTATTTAAAGGACTAAAACGAAACATAGGTTCTGATTAGAGAATGAATAATAATGTTTCTATAGACACGAGACATATTACTATGGTTTTGCAGTTACTCTGTAACGTAAATACAGTGCTAAAGAGAAAACAAAAATTGTAGCATTCCTAATTGCAAACTGTTCCCTTTAAAACGGTGCATAATAGGTAATTGTCCTTCTCCGAATTCTATTTCATGCGGAAAAAATGCCTTCCGTGAGCAATAAAGGCGAAAGATTAAAGAGGAAAGTGAAGAAAAATGCTTATTTTTTAAATAGAATAAATATTAATTTTTTACATTTTACGGAAATTTCGGTGCATAAGTGAAATATTTATCTTTAGAGCGACGCATGAACGAATGATACTATCATTATTTTGTTATGAATGTGCTGGGACCGTTTAAAGTCGTCGTATAAGTGAAAATGGCACATAAATGAGGCGGTGTATAAGTGAGAGTTCACTGTAATTTCAAGCACATTCGGCATACAGGGGAAGTTAAAGTTAGTACAATGTAGAACATATTTAAAATAATAATAATAATAATAATTCTTTTGCGGCAATTACTGTTGCCTTTTTTACTCCTCGTACTCTTATTAAAATTTTCAATAGAATTTTATTCTTTTATAATGACTAGATTTCATTTATTTGGCGGATTAGTTTAATGTTGATTTTTTGAGCGAATTTTTTTTCATTTTATTGGAATTTTTACTCTAGTGTAGTAGCGCAAATTGTTTGAAATTTAAACACATAATTTTGAGCTTCAGTAACCTAATTTTCGGCAGCTTCAGGCGTACATAAGTGCGTTGTTTCGACTAATTTGGCAAATAATTTTGAAAACGTTCCAAATAACAATGATTTTCTTAATGTAAAAAAGAACACATCGCAACTTTTTTCTTCAGAAACCGTAGTCAACGTACAATTTTGAAGCCAAGCTGAAATATACTAGGCCGTGCAACTACATAAATTGATACACACAGCCACTTAATAATAATACATATCCTATTTTTATTACAAATTAGTTTATTGAAAAGGCATTATACAAAGCGCCTATAGTGTTGTATTGGTTCAGCGACTGCAATTAGCCATGCGCCAATGAGAACCCGCCAAAGAAAAAAAAAATGGAACAAATTTTAACGAAAAGCATTTTATCAGCCTCATAGGGAAAAAAATATAATAAACAATAGGAAAGTGAAAGAAATGAATGGCTTTGTTAAATAATATCTTATAAATATGGAAATGAAAACATAATGAGCTACATAGAAATAGGAAAGAAACCTCCCTGATTTTTAATTTGCAAAATCATTCTTTCGATTACATTCTGGAACTCGTGAAATAGAAATCGATTTCCAAAAGAAGCTTTTGTTTTGTTTCACTTAAAAATATTCAGGATGTCATTTCAATTTCTGTCACACGGCTTTAGTTTTTAAAACCCCAAAAGTAAACTTACGCTTTGGAATATAATGTTTTTGCGTACGGCAATTCAAATACGTTTAAAATTTCTTACTGTAATAAAACTAATGTTTGAAACTAATATTTGAAATAAAACAGCTTTTTTGTTTAAGAAAACTATCGTGTCATATGATGCAGTCAGGATACGAAGCACAGTCCTTAATCGTATTTTGCAAATTCAAATTTTAGTTTGCCGGCCACGATTTAACATGTCGCAATTTTTGACCACAATTTTTTTATAATAAACTAGCTGACCCGGCCACGCGTTGCTGTGGCTAAGATATGGGTTAAACTATAATGTTTCAATACAAACGAAAAACTTTATTACCGTTATAGAGATCAACTTTATATAAATATGAACTTGAGGTCAAAATATGAAAACAATCGAACAAAAATTTCCTAAGTTTGCTAGAAACAAAAAATCAACAAAAAATGTAGCATTTTAGTAGTTAGAAATATTATATTCAAGCTTGTAACAATTGAGTAAATTAAAAATTTGCTAATTGCTATTGTAACATTTTATTTTTTAATGTAACATTTTATTTTTTAATAATGTTAATAGGGTAGATAATTAACCAATATTATTTGTTATTTTTTGAATTATAAGCATTTTTAATTTCAGTTTAACTCAACACTAATCGGTGCACAATATTCTTTGTTAATCTGTCTCTTGTAAACAAAAATAGATTGGACGGTTTTCCCACACGGGAGCAAGCGACCTATAGCTGCCCGTGGGAAAAACATGGATTTTCTAAATCTAAACCGCAAATTGACATTATTTACCCTTGGGACTTATTAATGGACATGGCGAAAGCTAAACGAATGGGAAACTGCAGCCTTTTGAAGGGTATTGAAGATTCTGACGGTGTCATTGGGATACGTGGCAACAGAACTACTTCATCTTTAAACTTGCCAGTAAAAATGATTGCCTCAATAATGTTCCCGGTGATATTTTTGATAACTAAACGCGTACTATTGCATAATCTCGGTGGATTTAAATTACGTAGAAGAACTATGGGTAAACCAATTTTTAACCGCAGATTATGTGGTGGCATTCCGGGTATGTTTAAAGAATTCTAGCCAAGAATGCAGAAAAGCTGGTAGCTAAATAGATAATTTGCAATAAAAAATACATTGCGGTCCTAAATTGAGATAAAAACTATCCTATCATTTAAGTTATCCAAACTGAAACTGCGTGCAAAATTTGGCTAAAATCGGTTCAGTAGCTGAGGAGTCCATTGGACACAAACACAGGGACACGTAATTTTTATATATTATAAGAAAGGTTATTACTTATTTACTGCGCTCCAGAAGCTGCCAGAACGTGTGCTTTATGTCGCTCAGCCATGGAGGTGTCAAAAAAAAGGCTTAGTAAAAAGGCTTAGCCAAGAACACAGAAAAGCTGGTAGCTAAATACATAATTTGCAATAAAAAATATATTGCGGTCCTAAATTGAGATAAAAACTATCCTATCATTTAAGTTGGACCAAACTGAAACTGCGTGTAAAATTTGGTTAAAATCGGTTCAGTAGCTGAGGAGTCCATTGGCCACAAACACAGGGACACGTAATTTTTATACATTAAGATAATTTGGCGAACATAATTTTACGCCCAGTAGCCAGTTTTTTCTTGCTTTACAAATTATGCAGGAAACTTTGTTTACCAAACAAAAGAAGTTAAGTGCCAATCCGATGACGCCCTTTTTTTAACATCTTCCCCCTTTTGAACCCTTTTTTATAACCTACAATGAATATCCTCAATTTACACATAAAAAAAATTATTTTAAATTTCCAAGAAGTTTCTCCAAAAACTGTGTTAAGTTATCTTCTCGGAGGCGCACCAAAATGACGATCCTAAACAATAACATAGCCTCTTAATACTGTCCCGTCTACGAAAGCCGCACTCAGCACTCCACTTAAAAAAGGGTAGATGGGTTGTGGGTGAGAACTTTCAGAAGTTTTTAATTTAAAACTTACATTTGCTATATGAAGGGTCAGGGGAAAAAACCACGGTAGTCCACTTTTTGTTGAATTTAAACTGATGCTACCACCTGTTAGAAAAATAAGTGTAATTTCGTTTAGTGTATGCAATATTCGTGAAAAAACACTGTAGTCCATGTATTATTGTCATTTTAGAACAAGTATACTGGGGAAGTTTATGAGTTCGTAAAGTTTAAATTTCGTTTTTCTCAAAATGAATCAAATGTGACTACCGTGGTTTTTCCCCCTGACCCTTCATATCCTTTTGACATGTTCCACTAAACTATGTATTTGAAATTAGCATTGCTCCACGTTGTTTGATACGGCTCAAAATGCTTCTTATTATTCTTCCCCTTATGGTTCTCGTTCTCACCTACCACCCCTGTTTTGGTAAGATCAGAGAAGACCTGACGCATGCGTAAATACGCGGAAGGTTTTACCTAAGAATATCAGACAGTACGTCTGTCAGCAAAAGTGGAGCTCATAAACAAATTCAACAAAATTTTAAATAGTAAATGCAATGTTGCTAAATCGAAATTCAAAACTAAATGACCAAAGAAATTAAAAGAAGAGGTGCCTCAGTTGCAGTCACTAGATATTTTATAAATGTTTCCTCCTGGCTAATTATCTTTTACACCCGTTTATATTTAAGAAGATTCGATGAAAACAGCAGCTTATTTTAATTATATCGTTCGCAATAACAAATCTTCAATGGAAACTTAAGCTTTCTTCGCGCAATGTCCCAAGGAATTAATTAGTGATATAGGTTGCTAACTAGAAAACACGCTGGGTTAAGGCCTCTTAATAAGTCGTAACAATAAGATCGCTAATGTTAAACAAAGGGTATGGTAGATCTTGACATAAAATAGGTAGATAGAATAGATGGTATTTCTAGACAAGAAAGCTTGATTTTTTTTTATTTGCTTATTTATTTCTTTATGTTATTAAAATGAATGTAGTGAGTGTATGATGTTTTTTAATTTCAAAGAAGTAGAAAAGTAATATTTTAAGTATCTTTTCCTGGAAATGGTCACAGCACGAGAAAAGTTAGATTTTTTTTTTCGTGGTGCAGAATTTGAAGGTTACATTCAAGTATTGCACTACTAAAAAGTAAGTACTGAACATTAACTGAACAATGCCTGTATGCATATTGGATTTCATAAATTATTCAGTGGGAAAAAAAACTTTTACTTTTTATTCAAATAAATTTGGTTGACAAAGGTCAAGGAGTTATTTTTTTCAGCATTGGTTATTTTGCAGTTCATTGTCACAACTTATTGCGGCAAAAAGAGAAAAAGAAAAACATTACCGATAAAGTAACAGAATACGTCATTGGGAAATTTTGAAAACGGGTTTTTTAACAGCATCCTGGGCACAAGATTTCCGCCCCTAAATACGTTGCGTTTCGAAAATGTTTAGGGGGTTATGTTATGAGACGAACTTTTTAACTTTTGAGTAAAGGTGGTATATTTTAAATTGTAAACTTTAGCCATAATTTTGACGAATAACAAATTGTACACCGTTACACACTTTACTCGATGAAAAAAAAAAAGTATCTTTACTGCTAATGAACTGTAGAAAGTAAGAAGATTAAAAAAAATAAATAAATAAAACACAATCTGGAAAGAATTTAACCAATGTTTCGGTTAGTAAAAAAAAGAAAAGAAAAAAAGTCAAGCAATAAATAAAGAGTAAACTACCTAAAAAATAAAAAAAAAACTGAAAAATGAACAATACTGGGAAAACTAAGTTTTGGAGCTTTCCTCAATCAAATTTACACAAATTAAAAATAAGAGTTTTTTCTCTCGCTATTATGCAATTATTAACACATAAATCACTCTTCAGTGTTCATATCTACATTATCCAATTTTTATAATGTGTTATTAAAGCGGAGTTTTTCCCCTCTTTTTTGATCAAAACATAAAAAATGATTGATTAATGATATGGACATCACTTAAACAATACACGATCCGTGATTCCTCTATGTTGGATATTCTTTTCATGTCCAACATCAGTTTTAAAAAAAGCAAGCGAAAAAAATACAGCAGAAAATAGTTTACGCTAGGGGAAAAATAGGCGCGCAGAAAAATGATAATAATAACTGCGAGCGGTGGTGGGAGAGAGAGAAAAAAGAATTTCGGATGTCTATATAAAACTGGTTTTTATGCTTACCTTTGGGTGTGCCCGTTTCGGAAAGGCAACTTTGGGGTCGATCTGCAAAAAAAGAAGAAATGGCAATTAGATGTCTGCCTATGTGCAACAAAGAGAAATTTTATGAGGGAAAGGTCCCTTTGAGGTGAATAAAACAATTGAAACGTTCTTTAGATTCATTTTGTTCTTTCCATTTGCAATAGTTCCAGCAAAAAAAAAAATACATCAACAACAACAGCAGAAAGCAACTATGTAATTTGAAAATAGTTGCACTATTATCCCTAAAGTGTAAACATTACACATACATTAGTTTAATAATATGTTTTAGTGTAGAAACTGGAATACTAGCGTGCAGGCGTTTTGTCTTTTACTTTTCCCTTGATAAGGGTTGTTACGGTGACAAAATTTGAGGGTAAGTTTTGAAACCAGTTATAATCAGTATGTTCGAAGGAGGGGAGATTGAAGGAGATGATTGGAATGGAAATTAAAAAAAAAGAAAATTCAGCCATGCATTTAAATATTGTTTTCATTTTTTAAAAGATCTCATTTCTGGAGACATTTTTCTTAGGGATCGTCCACAAATTACGTCACACTTTTAGGGGGGAGTTCATGATATTGCGAGTTTAAAAAGAGGAAGATGGGGGCCCCAAAGCAGAAGACTTTGTGATGTTCTGCAATGTAAAATCATTTAACCAAAATTGTTCTGCAAGTACTTCAAGTACTGTGATCTTTTTTGAAAAATGATCCCAAAATCAAAACTGTGTCATACATGTCCATGAAAGGAATATTTGTTTATTTGTTCAGTACACAGTCTTAATTGCTAAGAAAAGCATGAAATTAAGATTTCAGGCTCATATTCTTGACAGAAAATCAAAAACCCTGTACTTTGCCTCCACATTTGACAGCTAAAGGAACTGCCTCTGTTCCTCCAAACATCCTAGAACTCTGATTGCTTTGACATCACAGCAGAAACAATGTTTTCCCTCAGAGTAATAGTACAGGGCCAATACAGCCAAGTGACACAACTACACAAAGTGATCACACAAAGACGTTGAATGTAAAATTTTTGCCTTATATAGCTATTCATTTATGGATCAGTCTTTGAAGAGGGCGGCACATTAAGGGGCATAAAACAAGTGTAGCCAAAGATAATTTTCTGCAGAAATCTATAGATTTAATGAAAATATCTTTTCTAAACATGTAATTTTGAAGCAAAATTGGCAGATTTTGTGCCATTCAAATTAAATTAAAAGTTCTTGCAAATGTCACGAAAAATTCGACCTTTTGATGTTTAGCCTAGTAACTTGAAAGAAAATTTGAATAAATCTGCCGAAATTGTGCTAAATTTCTTCAAAATTATCTATTTAGTTATAAAAACTCATTGCGGAAAATTTTTCCTCACATATGAACAGAATTGTTCTGCAGTTCAAGTATCTGTTCTGCGACGTACGTTTCAAATTTAGCACTATTCTGCTTTGGGGGATGGGGGGAAAGAAGTTTGTCCGATCACACATTTCAATTAAAATGAAAGCAAAGCAGTTAAAAGTAGTAGATTAAATAATAACTTATTTTTCAATTTACGTGTTTCTTAAAAGGCAAGAATGCTATCTTTATCATACGATTTTATTTTGTATTATCGTTGATTTTATTTCTTAACGATACACATAGATGCAATAAAGGCTTCAGTGAAGTCCAAGATAAAAGTTTCGATGCAATATTTTGATTATAATTTACGCTCAAATTGTGATAAGATTTTAAGCGAAATAGAGAGAGCAGTGCGAGATCATTTATGGACAGCTCTTTAATGAATTTTTCGTTTCTAGAAAACTACAAGATGGAATTTTTAAATGAATAAGTTTTTAATTGAAGGACCATTAAAGACATTTTAGGGATTTAAATTTTATAAAAATATCTTTGTTTTTCAAAAAACTAATTTACTGTTTTCTTTACTGTAATTTATCCTTAAAAATGCAATAGAAAAATTGTAGACATTTTATTAAAGATATCAAAACCATTTCCTTACTTCTCACTCGCAGAGGTTTTTGAGAAAATGATTAATAAATGAAATATAATTTAATTTCCCACCACATTAAAAATGTTACCGAGCCAATAATAATTTATTTAATTTATTTAGATAATTCATTATTATTGTTATTAAGAATATTCAAGAACTAAAATTATGTAAGTTTCAAATTCATTTGATTAACATAAAAATAGTTGAAAGTGCAAGAATTTTTTTCTCCTCTTTTCTGATAATTTAATTTTTATTATTTTGTCGAACTCATTTTCTCTTAAAGTTGGTTTTAAAATGCGTATATCTCTTCGAAGAAATGGTTTTCATTTTTTACTAACACCTGTACAAATTCAAGCTAATGATCTTGATAATTGTGACATTAAAAACTGTAGTAAAACTAGAAAATAATTCATTCGACAGTAATATTTTGAAGAATTGGTGAAGTAAAGATTATCTTTTATAAAATCAAAAATTAAAAAGATGACTATGCAAAAAATAAGTTGAAGTGCCTACAACGAGTAGGCAGATCAAAAAACAGAGAGAGAAAAAAAAAAGTGCACGAGAAAAAGTGTATTTGCTCGAAACGGATGAAACCATTGCCACTCTTCTTCTCTTCCCCTAGAATAAACATAGGATACTTTTTTAAAATAGGAACTTTTTTAATTTCACTCTTAAAACCATTTGCTTTTGAATAAACTGTCTCAACATTAAATAAATATTAAAAAACTTTCTATTTCCTCTGAAAGAACCCTTACAAAAAGTTTCTAAAAGACGAGAAAAATCGGAACCAACGTCATACAAGAGAGAGCGAAAGGTGGGAGGGGGGGGGATAGAGCGAAAATCAAAGCATCGGTTTCGGGCCGGGGAACGAAAGAAGCGGGGAAAAGGCCAATCGCATCTGAAGGACGGCGCAGTTAACTTTGAGTGCCCGAGATTTCAAAAATAGTTCGCCCAAAATGGCTAATCGATGATCGCACGATCGATCCACCAGAGGGTGCGGTAGTATCGAAAAGGTGACGCCAAACTTTTTTCTTTTTCGCAAAACCTAACTGCACCCCAGAACTACTCTTCTTCGCAGAAACTTTTTAAACGCTTTTTTTTTTTTTTTTGCCAGGGAAATGTGTCTTTTTACGCGAAACTCATCAAACGAGTGCATGTGTATATCCATTGCAAATTACTTTTCCGTTCCTCCCTTTCCTGCCATTTGCCGAGTGACGTCACGAGAGATGTTGGAATTAATTCCACTTCGCTGCATTCGAACATCCAGGACGTGGAGGGGGGTAAAATTAGCAAAATTAGGGAGATATAAAGGGGAAAACATAGCACTGTATAAAGCAGCAAGGAATAAAAATGTAAAAAAATAACGTAATCCCTGTTTATATATTTATTGCAATGTGTGTAATGATGTATGTGTAACAATTATGTACATAGCGAGTAATTTTGTAAAATTTTTACAGTTAAATTTATGCTGACAACTTTAGAAGTATTTTAGTTTTAGTAGATTTTAAGCACTAAAGCTACCCGAGGTTTACACATTGGCAGTGGCGCACCCACAGGGGGAGTTAAGGGGCTTAATCCCTCCCAGAAGCTTGGAGATATACTCCCTTGATAAGACCAAACTGCTTGAAATTGCTTTTTTTAGACTTCACCTTTGGAAACTTGCCGAGAGATAGCCCCCAACCTTTTTAATTTCACCAAAGACAATTTCAATTTCTTTCTATTGGACTTCAAATTCGAAAACTTATCGGAGGGCCACCTAGCTCCTCCTAGGAAACAATCCTCGGTGCGAAATTGCACATTGGTAAGCTTTTTCCAAAAAAAAAAAAAACTTAACTGATAAAAAGAAAAAATGAAGAGTATTAAAAAGGAAAAACAGTTTCAACCTTTTAAACGAAACTTCAAACAATCGCTTTAATTAATCTTGACGATAATCTTGTATTTAATCTCCAGTGATGCAAAACATCGATATTTTGGTGTCAATGTCGTTTCGATGTCTATGCTTTATGGTTGAACATAAAATATCTTTAGTTACACTTATCTCGTATTTGATTTATAGAACCAATCGCTATAAACTTGGTTCCATGTTCGCTCTTAGATGTTGTTTTATAGAGTTTTTCTGTAGTCTTTTTCTTTCTAAAAAGCATCATTATTTTTTACAAAATCAGTCAGAATTTTATTGTACCCATTTTGCATTCGTACACCATACTATCATTTACTCGTCTCCAAATCGCGTTTGCATGAACTCTTTACTTTAGAATGTTCAACGAATCACGTGAAGTAACTTTGGAAAGATGTTTACAACCGTGTGCGGGCAGGTATATGCACGACGATAGACGTTTCGCTTGCAATCAGCGTTTTCTAGATAATAAAGGCCTCTTGTTTGTATACACAACGTTTTATTGACGTCATTCGCAACTACTTTCCAGCCACGAAGTAGCGGTACCGAATTTCTAAGAAGTAAAAGTTTAGCAATAAAGACAAAAGATTTAATATATCCTTTTTACATCAACTTAATCTTTCTGTTTTCATGTAAGACTTTTTTATATGAAGACTTCTTATATAAGACTTCCTTTCTTTGACAAATCAAGATTACTTACTTCTTTGCAACTACTGACGTTTCTCAAATCTATGGTTTTTGTGATTTGTAGATAGTGATCTATTACTGATATAGAGAACAATTAATTCCTCAGGTACCGTAGATATAGTTTGTATGAATGACAATTTTTTAAATTATATATAATTTATAATTTTTTTCGTTAAATATATTCAAATAAATTAATTTAATTTGAGTATTTTTCATTTCCATTTTGTCTACTTTAAAAAAAAGAGGGGGGGGGGGGAGAGGGGATTAAAAGCACCATATTTCAGCAACATCTTTCATTTTTTTATGTTATAATTGCGCACAATTATTACAACATAGTTTATACTTCGACGACATCTTTATGTATTATTTAAAGCATTACGATTTATTAGGGCTATTTCACATTTCACGTTTAATATTTAAAAAAAGGTGAAATTTAAGCAAAACTAGAACTTTCAGAAACAGAATAATCAACTATAAGGTTATGGAAGTTCATAGTGAAAAAAGAGCTGTTGAAAACAATGTTTCAAACCTAATTACAACCTTTGATTGCAAAAACTAATTACTGAGAAATGAAATCTTATTTTCTTTTGGAGAACAGAACCTGTGGTAAAAACTACTTTTAAAAAACACATACTGATGACATAAAACCCCCTGTCTTACGTGCGAAAAAATTAATGGTATAAAATACCTCTCACCAACCCAAATAACCACCATATTAACGCGAGGCTTCATCGGCGATGTAAACCTCTCAGTAAATAATGTCACAGCAGTCTTATAAACTAAGTTTACGGCTCATTCGTCTTAGCAACAATTAATACGTCAACTACTCGCCAAATATGTCCAACGAGACATTGTGTCGCAGCGTCGGAGGTCTAAATATTAATTTCACTTCCGTGAATTAATAATATCTTGAGCACGAGACCTTTATTTCCATATTTCATGCTATAGTTTGTTACTCGTGGCAATGGCTTTGGCGACAAGTCTTCATTCAATAGACCCGTTGTGAAGGAAGATAATGATATTTGAAGCGGCTTGTAACCAGAGCTCATTTTATACTGGAAGATGTAGTGTCTATTTCCAATTGTTCTTGAAAACTCTACGCTGTATTAAGCTGCTTAAAGGTATTAAATGTCTAGAGCTGTATGAACAGGAATTGAAAAGAGCTGTTTCACTCATGAAGGCTAGCAAATATATGCACGAGCCTCGAGTTTCAACATTTGGTCACCACCTTTTCTGACGATATTATTTCATTGCTGATTATTTTATTGATTTGCTGTTTGTCTCAGAAATATTTTTATTTAATGTCAGGCATGAAAGTGTAACATGAACAAAAAATGAAAATGCATATAAAACTAATTTTGCAAAAAAAGAAAAAGGAAAAAAAAAAAAGATCTTCGAAAACTTACTGTACACTAAAAAACTATGGAGATTTTACCGCTTTTTTTTAGATAATGGTACAGCTATTTCTGATTGTAAATATAAATGCATGGGAAAAAGTTGTTATTACAGCAATTCTTGGTCGTTCATCGAGTATCTGTAAAAGTAAGTTGCTCAGTGAAGATTTCTTTCAAGAAACTGGCAGAACTTAAGATTCTTGAGAAAAAGAATACAGTAGGCCCACATTGCTTAATGCGCTTTTTGGAAAAAAAAAAGGGGGGGGGGATGGGCGAAACTTTTTTAACTGTTAAAACTGAAATATTCTCAAACAATTTAAGAAAAGTATGAAAGTTAGACAAAAGTGTAAAGAGAAACTCATATCTGCTAGTTGTGGTCTTAGAAACATACTATCCTTTATTTTGTATAAAAGATAAATTGTAAGACCATGTGCTGGCTGTCTTGATGAATATCATGAGGTATATTTCTGAATGCAACATCAAAATTTCAGTAAAAATCTTCTTGCTACAGTGTTATGAATGTAATATTACTAGCGGTAATCTATTAAGCAAGTCACATCTCTATTTGGTAAACAGCATTCAAATCAACATAACTAGGGATGCAGCGATAAGTAAATTGGTCGATTACCGATTGATCGGCTGAGCCGATTAGTGATAAGGATGATTGCTTTTAATAATATCAATTTTCTATCACTGTTTTTCGGCTGTTACACTGTTCCGAATTTAGAAATAGTAATTTATTCATGAGAGAATATTTTTTTTTCCATTTTCCTAATTTTAACAAAATAATTTCAATATTTTATCAAATTTCTTACAGCCAATTTCCATATTATTGTCAATAATATTACGTAAACACATTATTAGTTATGTTAATTGGACATAAAAATTAAAAAAAAAGGGGGGGGGGGTCTGTGGTGAGCACTCCAATTTAGGAGTACTTTCAATTTAATTTTTTTTAGTAATTAGTAGCAATTTAATTCAAGATTTCATTCTTTGTGAAAATAAGAGGTTATCTAAAAGCACTGTGTTGAGGAGAAAACTATTGCCGCATGAAAAATGTTGCAACATTGTCAATGTGTATATTTATTCAAAGTATGAGAATTAATTTATTAAACACTTTACGTCAACTGCGAGGGTTATTATTACTGTTCATAAAATTATTCATCATAGTTTTTTAGTGAGGATATATTTTAAAGAATTACATTAAAAATATTTTTCAGCCGATTAATCGACCTAATTTTGCCGATAATTAATAATCGGCAAAGTGGCCGATTATGACCGATTAATCGGTACTGCCGATAAATCGGGACATTCCTAGTACATACCTTTACGCAAAATATTAACAAGCTTTCGTACACAAAATACAAAACGAAAAAATGTTCCTCACCTTTTTACCATCTAGTTCATGTGTGCCGCTAGCTAAAACTTTATCTACACTAGTGGGATCCGCAAATGTGACAAAGCCAAAACCCCTGAAATAGAAAAGTCAGCACTTAAAATATTTTCAAAAATATTGTAGTGACATAGTATTATGAAATTCATTGAAATTATGTATACTTAAAAATCCAGCATAACGAAATTAATCTATATACATAAATGGCTACTTTTGTATGTATGTCCGGGGTAATCTTCAAAACTACTGGCCCTATTTTAACCATTTTTTCACCGTAGACAGCTACATTACCAGGAATCAGGATAGGCTATAATTTATTTCTAAAAAACTTAGTTTTAAAAAGTTATTATAAAAAGCAGTAAATTTCATATAGTTTCCCCATTAAATGATTAAATTTTCAGTCCATTGTTGCAAAAATTTGTTGCCTTGCAACAACAATATTAATAGTAATCATAATGAAAATTTTGAACCAAGTCTTCTCTGGAGTAAGTATGAAATTTATTGCTTTCTTAGGATTTTTATATTTATCTGTGTCAATAATCGATACCGGGTTAAATAAACAGAGAATTGATTTTGGCAACAGTTAGAAAATAGAAAGTGATAGGTTTGATTTCACGTTCTCCTTTACACCCAGTTTATCTACCGCATGGTCACAAAAAATACCTTTGAGAAATATGATTCTACTGGGCTTAGTTAAAAGTCATATACTTATTTTCTTGGATTTGGTATGTTGCATATAAACCCGTGCGACGCCGGGCACATCATCTAGTACATAATATAACGCTCATGTAAGCAATAAGAAGTCGGGTTTTACGTAATCAAAAAAATTGTGTAAAAATTAAGATCATTCTATTAGATAAAATAAACGGCTCTTAAAGCATTGAAAGTGCCTTGAAAAATCTAAAATTTGAAAACATTGTTCAAAATATAAAAAACCCAAAAACGAACTCCTTTAATTGATGGAACTTGCTTATCGTGCTGTACAGTGAAAAAAACTTACTCATCGGCATTCAAAGCAATATTAATTACTTTTCAGCATGAAGGGATCTTTTTTTAAACTGGAAGATTTTATTTAACGAGAAATGTTAACAAAACTGAAAGCACTCTTCCGAAAACACCACCACTAATTCATTTCACTAAAAGGAACACTTCATTCGAAAATAATTCTTTTCAGCAGTTAGTGTCGGCAATCAATCGTTCCCAAAATGGCTAAATTATACTCCTTAGAAAAGATTTAGCATGTTTTAAAATCTGTACACCTTCAAATCCCATTAATAACGAAGTACAATTTGATTAAATGCAAGTTAAACAACGGATAAAAATTCGCGAGACGCATAAATGCTCATGTTTTGAAAAACAGTGTCAAAGGAGACATTTTTGTTCTCATCCATTTATTCTTTCCACCCTCGAAAAACTGACACTTCTTCCCCTTAAATCAGTCTCATGGTATTAATTAAAGACGTTAGCCTAATTACGTTTCAAGAAGCATTATTTAAATAGTTAATTATCACTGGAACCATTGCGAGCGTTCTTTTTAATGACGAAAATGTGCTTTTTAAAAAAAAGAGAGAGAGAATCGAAGAGAAAAAATGGCAAACAAACTAAAAACTCGTAGCTTTTATGAGAGAGTAACGATTTATTAATTTATTTAGTTGCGAAAAAATTTACTCGCGATTATGAAAATAATTATTTTTAGCATAAAAAATTAGCTTATGTACCTATTGATTCAGCTGCAGTATTATTAAAATTGCTGCACAAAAAGTTCACTTCTGGAAAATTTTGAGAGAGGTTATTTTTTTTTAAAGTGTTAATGACTCTAAGGAAGGTTTTTTCTTCTCTTTTAATGATGTTTGAAGTAATTTACATTTTTTAAGTTCATTAAAAACACAATCAATAAACCGGGCGAATAATTATAAAAGTGCAATAAAACTAATAATGACTAAAGTTGTTGAAGTTTGCGTCTATGCAATATAAACAATTTTAAAAAAGATATTTTATTTAAAAACCATTAAAAAATTTCAAGTTTTTTAATCTGTGATATTAGCTATATCTTTATGCAAAGTGTAAAGTAATTGCTTTTGAAAAACAAAATGTCAGTTGTTTTACAGCATACATATGGTGAAAAACTTGGAATAGCAAGTTTTCATGAATAGCTCGATTAATAAAACGCGAATGTTACAATTATTTTTGATGGTAGCTAATTAATTAATGCTTAAATCATTAAGAGCTCACATTATGTAACATATGGACTTTTTCATAAATGTTGTTTGTTAAATAAAGACATAACTTACTTGTTTGGAAATCGTGACAATTACGTATGAAAATTTTCTCTCATGCATTAGAAAAAAGACCGATAATTTTAAAATATAGTTTTAAAAAACTATTTCACATTCAAATATTTCACATGATACTCTGATTTTCAAAATTTTTGATTGTCCGCTAAGTTTGCATGCACTTATAATGCATCAACATATAATATAGTTTAGCCTTTAGTAGTTTAGCCTTAATAATAATATTAATTATATAACTTTTATATTTGCAAAGAAGAATTTGTTTTTTTATTCAGAGTTGTATACAAACAACCGAAACACTTACACTGCATCAACATGAAATATAGTTCATCCTTTAGTATTAAAAATAGTAATAAATATATCACTTTTACATTTGAAAATAACGTGAATTTTATCTTTTATTCAGAGTTACATACGTATATAATACATACATACATACATACAAACAAATCCATATGTGAAACTAATACAAGAAAAAGTGAAGCAAAATTCGAACAACATTTGAAAACGAATTTCAGCGCACAGATTAATTGGGATATTGATAATTTGCAATGATTGTCATTGTCAAACTTTTCATTCCACATACATTAAAAAAAAAGTTTTTTTGTTATGAAACCCTGTCAACATGTAAGACAGTCGTTTTTATGTTTTGTCTCTTTTTTGTCTTTTTAAATAAGCTAAAAAATGTGTAGCTACGAATGCGGTTCACAAAAAAAAAAAAAAATCTGCAATTATTTCAGACTTTAAATTGCCGAATTATATTTGAGTACGTAATTATTGAAGATACAGTTAAATTGAACTTAAAGGGCTTTCGAAATTAATACCTCTGAACCGTAGTTCGTCTAATTCGAAAAACTGTAAGGCTCCACATCAACAGAAAACGCGACCGAAACCGAAGGCAAAAACCGAAAATCCGGATACTTTCCATAGAAATACCATTTAATCCATTTTACTTTTCTGCTTTGCGCTCGCGTTTTCTGCTGATGTGGAGCAGTGCCCTAACTAGCTTTGAATACAATATTTCGTGTTAGCACTATATTTCGTTTTAAGCGTGTTTGAATTAATGAGGTTCAACTGTTTTTCTAAATAAAATGAATAAAAAATAAAAGTTGACTATAAGCCCCGCGAATTCCTTCTCCAATGTCGTAAGTTCACAGGTCACTAATAATGAAACACTTGTTTTCAATTTTTATAGGAAAAAACTTAGCTTTTAGCTTTTAAATTAAAAAAAAAGTTCTAATTAAAAAACGAGCTCAAATTAAAAAATTCAATATTTTCAGAAAGTTAAAAGAATTAGAGCGCAGCAGATAGGTTTCTAGAAAATACCGCGTCGTGTTCAACTGAGTTGTATGAGACTCATTATGTTCCGAATACAAGCAAAAATCAAAATATATATTTTTTTCAAAGTTCGTATGTAAAAGTAAGTACGCTAATCCCTCGTTAAATCGCTCATTCGGATGCATCGCGCATTTTCTGTCTCACGAAGTAGGGGCATTTCACGTTATTTGTGACATAGGGGTGTCCGTAACAAAACGTTTTAAAAGTTAAAAATTTTTATATATATTGAAAAAGCACATTCTAAAATATATGAATATCATATTGTTTTCATAGTTCACTTTATATTATGCTTGTAATTGCACTCAGAACATTGAAAATGCAATTTTTACTGTTAAATTTTTCTTTAAAAACTAAACTTTTATTCCAATTATTGTTACGGACTCTACAGTCATCATTTTCACAATCCATAATTTTTTATAGAACGCACTTTTTGATTGAAATTGTTAGCTATATTAGAGGTGAGCCTTTACTTTATCTGTCTCAAGTACCAGTTATGGCTTAAAAGTCGGTTTAAGCCAGATTTAAAGAGAAATTCAATGTAGAGTCCGTAACAGTGAAAATTGCATTTTCAACGTTCTGAGTGCAATTACAAACATAATATAAAGTGAACTATGAAAACAATATGATATTCATATACTTTAGAATGTACTTTTTCAATATATATAAAAATTTTTAACTTTTAAAAAGTTTTGTTACGGACACCCCTATGTCACAAATATCGTGAAATGCCCCAGTATCAAAAGTAATAAAACTCTGATTTTCATTTTAAATCACTTAACTGTTTAAAACATCATATTTTTAAGGAAAACAAATTACTTTCTTTTTTTTCTTCGCAATCAATAAAACTGGAATGTTTTTAATAAATCTGAATTATCTGCAGTTTGAGTTATAGTTGTTTGAATCCTTATTTTAAAATATTACCAACTGCTTTAAAATTGTTGTCAATAAATATTTGCTTTAAAATATTACCCGTTGCTTGTTTGGATCGTTATTTTAAAATATCACTCATTGCTTTAAAAAAAGCCAATGAGAAAGATAATTCTCTGTTTTCGTTTTCATTTTAAAAAAGTCCTGATATAACAATAAACCAAGTTTATTGAAGATGCACTTATAAATCACTTAAACAATATGATTAAACTAAATAAAAATAGCAATGGTTATTTTTAATGACTTCAGTTATATCGGACATATCACGCTTTTCCCCTTTTTTTGTCGACCGACAAGCAGAATATAATGAAAAGTTACAGTATAAAAAATAGAAAAGAAACAACAGTCCAATTTATACAACCTTAATTTAAAGAATTTCTTAATTTCTTCCTCATCATTAAAACCAAAGGAGAGCGCTTTTTTAATAATGATATGGCATCACCTGACCACAATTTCTTTCTTTAATTAAACCCCCTCCCTCTTTTGATTTGAACATTCTCTATGCTTTTCACAAAAAAAAGGGGGTTATTAAAAATTTAGTGTACATTTTAAAAAAACCATTCAACACATTTCAGCATAGCTTATAGTTAAAATACTTCAAATAATTGAAAGAACACGTTTTCCAAAAAAAATACTTAAGATAATGCTTTCATAAATATTTAAATATTTTTTTCTAGTTCTTTTCGATATTTATTTATAACTTAAGCCATTTATTACCTTTTAAACACCAAATTCCCATTAAAAATATAAAGAAATAAATAATAATAATAATAATAATGTGGCAGAGTTCTACACAATAAATGAATATCGACTCAATGCATTTCCAACATCGGCTGATCTGTTTACCGATACTAAAAATATCTCTTTTTAAAAGGGATTTTCTTTCAATAACACTAAATAATTCCTGGAAGAATGAAGCCATTTTCAAAGGCGCATGCACATCAACAAAAATTTAGTTTCCTTACGTTTTTTTTTTATCTACAATGTAATTTTGAAAAGGAGACATTTTGCCACATAAACATAAATTTGATGCCTTTGATAAACTGCACTCCCACATAAGATCATAACAAAGACCACTATTGTCGGTTGGAAATAAGCGCAAGGAATAGTGTTGAGTTATTTAGAATGCATTATATTTTATCTTTTAAAGTTTTGCCCAAAAGACGTCAATTTTTATTTTTGAAAAGGCTTTTCCGCGATATACAATTGATTGCGAATGCCATTAATGTTTAATTAATACAGAATTATAATTTGTGCAATAAGGCCGGAAGTTTAAAATATCAAATAATAAATATATTTCAATCAATGATTGGGTTTAAAATTAACAAAATGTCTTCCACGGCTAAATAAATTTATTTAATCCTACACTAAGAACAAGCTTTTGTAACACCATTATCACTAAGCTTCAGTCCCAAATTAATTCAAACCATCATTTTCATCAATTGAAATAAATGTCTCTAACCAAATCGTACCTTATTTATGATAAAACAATAATAAGGTAGTTCAAAAACAGACTTGAATTTAATCTTTAAATTGTTAGACGCTATGCTTTAGTACATTTCAATGATCAATGTTTTCACAGAGGAAAATTCATGCAACGAAAAACTGAATTCCAATAAAAAGTGCCTCCGAAACACAATTTTAAAATTGAATAAATAAAGGTAAAGGCAAAACAAGAATAATTTTTATTTAATAATTTACCTAGTAATTATAATAATGATATTGAATTATAAGGATATTAAAGCGTTAATGATGATATTAAAGCCGTAAACACTGAAATATAACATTGAATATAGTCTAAAAAAGCGAAACATTTTTCTTTTAATAATTGCGAAAAAAATGTACAATAATAGAAAGATAACAATAATAACAATAACAATAATAGCAACAATAGTAATAATAATAACAATAATAATAATACTAACAATAATAATAATACTAGCAATAATAATAAATACAACAATACTATAACAATAATAATAACAACAATAATAATAGTAACAATAATTAGAAATAAATAAATTAAGTCAGAGAGTTAAAAATTGAAATCAGTTTGTACAACAGTCGGCATGAGATCAAACCAAGACATCCACTGAAACGGAATGTAGTTTAAAGGTGCCCTTGATTTCTAATGTATATCAAAGGCCTGTTTCCCCATCAAAAATCTTTCATTTATTCCAGTTTGAAGCAGAATTTAATATCTGCTCATATCCGATCGCGAAAATTTCTATACCTTTTGAATTTTTACAGTACTTCAATTGCCCGTAAAAATTTCAATTTGCAATTGATTCAAAAACCACATGACGATCAGAACGCATCTAATATATTTTTTGAGTTGTTACAGAGTTCAAAGCAAGGTTTATCTTTTTGTTTGATTTGGTAGGTGATAAAGCAAAATGTTTAACATTCTGTGGCAACAATTATAGAAAAAATAACAAACTTACAGAGATACTGGGAGAATCGTAAAAAAGTTGCCAGCCCCAAATCATACCCAGGCAGGATTTTTTGACGAAAATTTGGGAGTTCAAAACGAAAGTCAACTGACAAGATATTTAAGAACATCAAATTAATATTTACAGATTTGATGAAATCTTACAAGTTGATGGCATCAATTAATCGGGAATCCGATTTTGCTCCTTAATCAGCATTGTACGTCTCATCAGATTACTTCAGATGTTGATAAACACAAACGAAAAAAAAAAAAAAAAAAAAAACGGAAAAAAAAAACTTTTTGATCTATATATGAATTATCTAAAACAAATTTAGCAACAATAAAATTAATTTTTAAAAATAAAGTTAGTTGATTTTTTTTATTTGAACACAAAATGAATTAGGAATCTA
Source organism: Uloborus plumipes (assembly GCA_038373865.1). Taxonomy (NCBI): domain Eukaryota; kingdom Metazoa; phylum Arthropoda; class Arachnida; order Araneae; family Uloboridae; genus Uloborus; species Uloborus plumipes. Next base: position 84,209 of record JAXGGA010003442.1, read on the forward strand.
TCCATACTCATACAACCATTACTTTTCAAAGATCTTGACAAAGAACTGAGTGGATTCAAATCCTCAAAGATGCGGGAGCTGTGTCAGAAAATCATTCCAAAATACGTGTTTGCACATAACAAAAGAATTATATTCATCAATAATCTTAATCGATTTAAAAACTCTGAAACAAAATAGTTCTCAAGTCAGTTTGCATTCTTGTGATTCTTAGCTTTCAAAAGATTAAACAAAGAGTTTCATCGATGAAAGAATATGAATGATGCGGCCCATGATTTAGCAACCTTGTTGAAACAAACTACCAAATCCCCCCTTCCAATACAAAGAGCCGATATTAACTACAAATAAATGCAGTGTCCATGTCTGCAGTTTAATAATTCACCACTTCAGCCTCTTCTACAAAGAAGCAGCGATGGAAGTTAATTCATGAGTTAATTCATGGACGCGGATAGGAACTGACGCTGCGTGACAGGGCCCAAAGACAATCCTCCCCATTGTAGACGGGTTCTTCCTCGTTATTGAATGAAAAGCATCATTTATACAATAAGCACTTTAGAGGCCTCTTCGGACAAACAACAATTTGTTGGAGCTCCGCCTTCCACGAGGAAAGAAGATGGGAGCTTTTCAACGGGGTGTTCCATGAAGTAAAGCAAAAGTCTGTGGCTCGTTTTGAACGATTTCATTTCGTTTTCCCACTTTGTTCCAAAACCTTGCTTGTTACTTAAATTATCGGGAAATTGCAGCGCGGAATCGTTCCAACAACCCGAGGCGGGATTTCTAAAAGAATTAAAGAATTTTCATAGAAAATAATGCAAACAAAATAAATTATGTGGTGCAATTCCAGTCGTTGATTTATTGTTCTTTTAAGACCCATGCCATAATATAAGACTACAAAACAATTACTAATTGTTCTGATCTTTTATTTTCTAATAAATGACAGTTTTATGCATGTTATGTTTTTTTTTTTTTTTTTTTTTTTTTGACATGTTACAAGATATTTTTTACAAACCAATTAGGACATGAATATTGATAAATAATTCACAAAAGAGAAAAACAAAAGTGTAGAACAGTAACTACGGCGGGAAGTGAGGAAGATCTGCTAAGAAAAAGTAAATTTCTCGAGGTAAATTTAGAGCTGTATTTCATTACCCCATATATTTTAACAGTATACTTGAGATCAATTACTTATAACGAGAATTAAGCTAAAAATTCGTCTTTTATTCTCCCTATCTTTCGAAAAATGGATTCTCAAGTTTTAAAGAAATGTTAAAAACTATTAATATGGTTATTTATTTTTTTTTTTTTGCAATTTCATACAGGTACGGATGAATTAAAAAAGTGAATTTTTTTTTTTCCCAAAGGCAAGAGTTCTTGCCTTTGGAAGGCATGAACTCTTTTGATTGGATGCCTTGAAATTACACTGCTGGAGCAGCATAAATATGGAATATTGTCGGTCGACGCAAAGGGTATAAAAGAATTAAAGAGGATTTACATGCTACAAAGAAGTCTATGGAAGGGTGGCGGCATAAAACCACGGCTGCAGGGAACAGAGAGAAATAACAGACTCCACAACTCTGAAATTTTAGAGCGTTCGACTGCGACTCCTTAACCCCTAAGTCGGTTCGACTCCATGACTCCGACCTGGACTCTGCGGCCCTGGCAGAGCTGTGGACTCGGCGGGAAAGCCCTCGATACCGATTCTCAGAATTTTAAAACCTTGAACTCTTAACTCCGACTCCTTTACTCCAAAAACCAATCGGACGCAGACATGATGACCGAATCCGTACGTAAAACTGTTACATTGTATTTTTAAGTCTAACGCGCTCAAGGTATTTATTTCGAGGTTCAAGCAGCAACCTTGTTTCAGTTCTCGACCCTATAACTGAGGAACATAATCAGATTTGCTTTTCATAAGAAGGGGAACCTAGATGATTTAATGAGCCAAAATATCATCCTGGATAATGATATAATGAGAAGGGAATATGGATTTCGCCACATGACTTCTGTTTTGAATTCATGGTTAATGACTAGTTCTTCAAGAAGGAGAAATAAGCTTTTGTTGAATGTGCACTGCACACTGTGAGCAGAGAGTTCGTACAACTTATAGTCCTTCCCCCATCTACACATTGGTTATGATTTCAAAAAACATTGTCAGTGTTCAAATCGGGAACTGGTTTTCAATAAACAACCTGTTTCAAAGTACTGCTCAAAACTGGGATTCTTGTCCGCAAGTGAAAGCGAACAGTTTGAGACATTGACATCAGCGTGTCTCATAAATTAGATATGCCTGTTTGAAATACAGTGCTTCTGATTCGGAAGGAAAATGACCGACGCCGATTACTTGAATATTAAAGTCTCCGTTTCCTCTTCCTCTACTGTCTGTCCACGGCTGCTATGGAATGGACAAACGTCCAGCTATGACGAATTATTTAAATCAGGGGGAAAGTAAAATTTGCTGCGCGTAATTCATTCATTTCAATGTGTCTCTGCTTGATTCAGAGGCTAACACACATTTGCGAAAGTTGACATTTCTAAAAATTAATAGATGCGTCCATTGTCGTCGGTAAATCGGATATTAGCCTATCCATCTCATCCGTGGTCAGACAGTGTTTCAAAATCAATCGACTCCGATTCCGCAGTCCTGACAGAGCTACATACTTGGTGGAAAAATAATTTTTCTCCACCGGCTTCCTCCCCTCCCTCGCTTTGCATAAAATCTAAGGCTATAAGGAAAATGACCGACTGCAACTCACGGAATTTTGAAGCCTTCCTCTCCAACTCCTTTACCCTGAAACCATTCTGAAACCAGCTCCTCAGCTTCGACATTCTGTTTGAAAGGCTTCAATGTGTACCCACATACAACTGTAATATTTATAACCTTTGAGGCTTGCTGCTAAGATTCAATATTTATACTAATCCAACGATGGGACATATCACACACGTAGAACGAAAGGGGCACTTTTCTAAACAGATTATCATCATGGAAATGCCCTTTCATTTTACCTGTGCGATATTTACCTTATCTGGATACCCATTGTCAGAAGAGAATGTTTACTTCTGTGGAAAATATTCAAACATTACAATTAGTTTTACCTGAAAGCAAGAGAGCGCTCTGGACTTTTTCATAAATACAAATCAACTACAATACATTTTACTGTTTGTTCTCTTGCGTTGAATGACTTGTCTTTTCTTTTGAAGTTGTCATTCGTAGTTGCATGACCACCATAGTTTGTAAAGGCAACGAGGAAGCCCTAAGGATAGCTGCGTCAACTGCTACATATAAGTAAAATTATAAAAAAGTTTTCTCCAAGTATTAGTAGAGTTTCCAACTGTGCCTCGTTAGCGGTGGAGCTGTGGAAATTAAAAGCATGTAGGAAAAGCACAAGTGTTAAGATAAATCAGAATGCAACAGAACAGACATCGAAAATTAGCACTATTGAGTAGGCATTTCCATTGATGCGACTAATTTCAGGACAGAACTGTGAAGCTAGCGAAGAAACTTATCCATTAATTGTCACCGAATGGTCTTTCTGGGCTTCAACATGAGCACTGAAACTGACATTTGAATGTGCACTTAGAGAATAATAGGAAACCTAATCAATGCGTAACTGGGTGATCAGGCGCGGACACCATATCAGAAGCGAAAATTCATTTGAAAGGAGAGGGGGAACCAATCTCTAAGATTTATGTGTGGATTGAATTGCAATTTTTTGGGGAGAGAAATGTTGGCAATGCAAATTAATTAGTTCGTAGGTTTGTGGTTAGTAAGTTTTGAATACTTATTAGGATCCGGAATGTGATTAGTGGTTGTCTTTTTCGGCGAATTATCGAGTTTCGGTAATTTTTCCACTGTGAGCAATTATTGGCGGCAAGATGAATTTGGCAAAGCTTGACAAGGTCCCGAAACTTTGCTCTGGGAACCCTAACTCCGCAACAATGAAAAATTGGATCCAAAGGGGTCAAACATAAGCTGATGCGTCGGCCTCTGTATATAGCAGCTCTAGATTGAATAGGTCTCCCAAAACATTTTATCGAGAAACACTGGTCATTCTATGAAAACTGGTAAAATTATGCAGTTAACAAAGGTTTGTTTTCCAAATTCAATGATGTAGTTGTGTGATACATTATTAATACATTATCCTTTTGGTGGCTACTGATTAGTACACATATAGTTATTTGTAGTTACATATAAAGTTTTTCTTTTTTTAGTTTTTCAAACCCTAAGCACACTCTCATTTATCTCCCCTGAAAGTCGCTTTTCGAATTTCCTGTCTTGCTTTCTAGATCTATTCCTGGGTGAGTAAAATTCGAAGAAAGAAGAAGAACTTGACAAAAGATTTATCGAAACTACAACAGCATATTTTTCGAATCGCTACTTCTTGAGCAGCAAACATTACTTGTAGAGAGTTCTACTATTCTCATACCTGCAATAACACGTCTTCGAATAAATGAACTCGAAAGGAGCATTTCAACTCTCCTCGCCATGAAGATGTTCTTTCCACGTCACAAAAAAGAATTCTCGAGGAGATGGGGCTCCTTAAACTGTGCAAGCGGCGAAGAAGAGGCACGTGAATGCAAAACGAATGATAGTCAAGATTCTCGGATCTGGCATCCAAACAAATCGCTGCAAAATACCTGGAGATCTTCCAGTTTATTTCGGCCCCATTTTTTCTTCCCTTCACTTCCTTTCGCGAGCTCCATTTCTCTCCATATTTTGCGGCCCTTCCCCGTCGTCTGCCGGCTCGAAAATCGTCTGCAGATGATTGCTCGGTTCGGCACCGTCGTTTCTCCTATCTGTGTGACACAGTTCCTTACACTTTCAAGGAGGACACTTTCTGTCTCTCTGAGGACAAACTTCGCTTTTTCTTTTGGCGTCACATCAAATTGAGCAGCGTCACATTTGAAAAACGACTTCACACCATTCTCTAGTTAGTGCAATGGACCTCTGGACGAGGTGTCGGACTTAATATGAGACAACCCTTTCGAAACTCATACAACTTTGTACAAATTAATGTGAACAAGAGACAAAGTTTTAAAATAGTGTACATGGTGTATCAAAGCATCAAAACTCATGTACCAAAATGTGAGAGGTTATAGAAAACATCTAAACAAGCAAGAATCATTCTGGGATTTATTCTAACGCAATGCTGACTCACTACATTCGCATAAAGCCATAAACTGAGATTTGTAACGAATAGCAAATTTAACATTTCAATACAAAATTTTTCATAACAAAGTTAACGTAACATTTCAGTTCTTAAAAAAGGTTTAAAGCAGAATCGAAAACTCGCGAACTGCCACTGTAACACATGTTCCGCAAATACAACATATTGAAATTGCAACGACGAGCAATTCCGACTCTATTTCGACCATTTACTGCAGACCAAACTCCTTTCTGAGTCTCATCTTGTTTAGGCGTTTTCTATCAGCAATAGAAGTTGTGTCTATGGGTTTTGAAATACAGTATACTTCTGATTATCCGCGGAATTGGGTGGCAGAAGTTTCGCGGATAACGAAAATCGCGGATCGCGAAACAAGGCTTAAAATGAGGGGTAAAGAAAATAAAACTTATCTTTCGCCTAAAAATAATTGTATTGTACATAAAACATGATATTAAAAGTGAAAATAGGTCCAATATTAAATGTATTTGTAGTTTAAGTTCTGAAGCACATGCAATCTATAAAAAAAAAAATAGTTTGTTAGGATGACGCCCAGGTAAAGCAATATAAAGCTGCATACTTTAATCGATAAAGTACGCAGCACTCTTCTGTAAAAACTATAAAACAAAAACAACAAATTTAATTTCACTGAAACATTATCTTTTTCCCCAGACCCTCGCGGATAATACTCCCCGCGATTAATCCGCTCGCGGATAACCGGGAGCATACTGTATATCAATGTGTCGGTAAAGTGTGTTGCTTGTTATGATATTCTACATTGTTAACGGGGCCTCAACAAAATTCTCCGTCTTATAAGTACTGTTTATTGTTGCTTGAGTGTTCTATCCATAAATGCTTTTTTTTAGCTAATTTGAACATTTATTTAACACCTAGAATACAACTATCCATAATTTCTTTCATGAAAGCACTAATCTTGCACAACGTGAGATAGATTGCTCCAGAGTTTTAAGCGTTAAAAATGAAGTCAAAGGAATTAAGTTAAAAAACCGGACTCTTTCGATTTCCTCTCATCGGAAAACCCATTGCGGCCAGAATCGTGCAAACAAATGCCAGAGACGATGTATTTCTTATTATAAATAGTTAAATAAATCCTTGTAATACAACTTTTGAGCTTACAAAAGACTTGCGTGATGTCAGTTCTAGTGTACAGGACTTAACAGTTCGGCGCAGAGTATTGGCGGCAGAGGCTTTTTTCCTTTGTCTATTTTAATGGGCGTGATAGTTCATTTATTGCAATAGCTTATATTAAGGTACTACAAAAAAACAAAAGAATATTTTCTTCGACTAAATCATGAGAGCTTATCTCCTGCGCTTTTCTTCAGTTTTATGTACATTTCTACACATTAGACGGGGTGAGATCATTTCAGGACGGTAATGAGATCCAAAGTTTTAAGGACTCCCTCCCTCATTTCTTAAACGCTAACTAATTGATTTAATGAAGAGGGTGGTAAAGACATTTACATGACATTTCATCTCATCATACGTTATTTGGAAGCAAAATATACAATGAGATAAAAATGTGCAAACTTTTTGGGTTCCAACAAATTCTCTTAAAGCTAAAACACTGGAAATAGCCCGAAACAGCACATATACACAAAGAGTTAAAAAGTGGTAATTTGGTAACATCAAAAGTTTGTCAAAAGAAAAACATAAGAGTTTCTCTCTTTCTCCACCCCTCCCTTTTTTTTTTTGCTGGTGTCGCCATTGTACATTTATATTTCATTTTTTAAATATTTTTAACTGTCTAGTCACTTTTTGGTCACGAAAATATATTTTTTTAAAACCACAACACATTGATCAATTAAAAATTATTCGGGGATCAGTTTCTGACCAGCAATTTTATTAGTCATCATATCTTTTAATTTCGTGTGTGTAAATATACTAACTAAAAATAAGAATTTGAAATTTTGGATCAATTTTTTTGGTGCACATTAAAAAAAAACTACATTTAAAAAAAAACTTAACCTCCAAGAGTTTTTTTTTTTTTTTTTTTGAACAATGCCAAAAAAGAAGTAAAAAAAGTTCCTGTGCTGTGAATTTTTCAATGAATTCCAATTATCGTCTGAGCTACAAATTAGCCCTTCGACTGCTGTCCTTCTTTTCAAAAGCATCGCACCTCATTCCACGGGTTCGAAACCACCACCGTAAGGGTACGAATGAGGCTGTACTGCTTGAGTAAATAATAGCCACCGCGACAACACCGCTTTGATGAGGTTTGAAAATGCGCATGGCCGTGCAATAAAGAAAAATAATATACAAAAGAAAAATGAAAAGCAAAGTGTCACAAACTAAGATTAACGGTCCATTGTGCTTCAGCCATCGACAAGGTCATATCTGCGCGCACACCATTACACACTTATGATTGGCTGGAGAAAAAAAACAGAAAAAGAAAGAGACTGCGAAAATTCCTCTTCGCCTCAACAGTTATTGTTTTTTTCCCCCGTCTGAATTATTATCCGGTAGTGTGATATGATATCAAAGAGAAAAAATTAATTGATAATTTTATGTTTTATTACGGGAAACATGCGCGATAGTAAATTTCGATGAAAGTGAAAGGATTTGGAATGTTTTCTTTTGCGAATTCGAAAGGGAAAATTTGCGATTGTCTCCAGCAGCGCGGCAAGTGGGAGACGTCAATGAAATACCGGAAACGATTTCTTGAAGAATTCATTCGAAGGAGAAATCGCTGGCCAATTGAAATTGAAAGTCGTAGAATAATCGAGACGGGTTTTTGTTTCACAAATGGCTTCCTGCTTTTTTTTGAAATTATTCAGATAAAGAAGAAATTCGAGGATAAAAAAACAAAAGTACCATAAAACAAGCTGTAGTAAAATAGTACAACAGAAAGTTTTTTTATTTAGAAGGAAAATTATGATTTAAAAGCTAAAGAGAGGAAGACATTTTACGCATCATTTAAAATTTGCAAAATTTGAAAACTGCACTGTAAAAAAAGAAAAAGAAATCACAGAAAAATTCGTGGAAATAATAGGCATCTAATGTCCCTAATTTCTACCAGAAACAAATCTGGAAAACACCGGAAAAGATTCCCGCTCAAAACCAAACTTACTGAAACAACCTGAAAATTTTCTGATGAGTTCAGAAACCTTCCAAATAAAAGCTAGTGGGGTCATTCCATTTTAAATCAACAAATGGGGTGCGCATCACCATTTTTGATTTTGATGAAAATTTACATGTGTATTCCTTTCACTTCCCAGAGCTCAAAATAGTGTTCATTTTATTTTTAAAAAATTTACCCTTTGATATATCGGCCCTTTTTGTTGTTGGCAACAGCGAAAATCGGGCGTTTTGATGCTTTGCCTTATGAACTATAACTTTTTTTCTATAAAAGATTTTGAGCTCAACTATAGCTCATTGGAAAGCTAAGAAAAAGATCTTTTTATATATGCTATCAATAAATTCCAGATTTAAAAAAAATACTTTTTTTTCCAAGGTCAAAGTTCACGACGAAAATGACATTTTTTACTACTTTCGAACATTAAAAAACCCATGAAGGGTTCAAAGTAACAAGCCGATTTTTTCATCATATATTCATAGTCATGGTTACTTACTGTATAAAAAAAATTGGCTTGTTATTCCACCCCCTTTATGAGATATGCCTCCCCAAAGTTGTAAATTTTTTAAAAAATCCAATTTTCAACGCTAAAAAAATGCATGTGGGGGGCAAGATAAAAATTTTTTTACATGTGGTATATTAAGTACTTTTTACCAGCTTTCTAATAAAACAAAAGTTGCTTTGTTATTCAAAGGCGTTTGGCAGATATAAGGGACTAAACTTTCAAAAATTGCACAAAAACAACACGATTATTTTCATTTTTTTAAATCTTTTTTTTTTATTTAAATGTAATTATATACCTTATTCTTTGCCTTAAATGCTAAAAAAAGACTAAGATGAGCAATGAAGAAACATATTTAAAGTTTAATAAGATAGTTTAAGATTTTTAACACCTGGGAATGTAGAATACCACTAAACTTGTCTGATTTTTAAACATCTGATTGCTACCTACAACAGGACTGAGCATTTCTCAACTTGTCCAGGTTTGTTCATACCATGTGGTCATCCTTGTTCTGACTTGCTCTCACATGTGTATCTTAGTTGTCTTTCAAATTCTGAAAGAAGTAGGTTGTTGAGCTAGTGTTTCTGCTGTAAAATGTTGTGAAGCTGATGTGATTTCTTTTCATTTCAAGTTCATTCATATTCACAGAATGTTTTGTTAAAGGTAAAAGAAGAAATTCTTTAGAATCCTTAAATATAAATTTAAATTTGTCTTTCTACATGTAAACTGTGAATAAGTTATGGATAACCCTAAATTCTCCATAGGAGTTTTTGAGAATGATGATTGTAATATTTTAAGTTACAGTAGAGTAGGCAGTCTACTGTAAATAGTATTTCTGAGTACAGTGATGATGATAAAACTTTACTGCACCTGAGTACTGGGTGTAAAACTATTGAAACTGTTTGTACCTACCATGCAAAAAAATTTCTTGCCAAGTTTTGCCACCTTTATGGAACTTCTTGCTGGTAGGTACAAACAGTTTCAATAGTTTTACACCTAGTTCTCTCAGGTGCAGTAAAGTTTTATCATCATCACTGTACTCAGAAATACTATTTACAGTAGACTAAGATGAGCAATGACTGTACAAATACTGCCTACTGTAACTTAAAATAGTACAATCATCATTCTCAAAAACTCCTATGGAGCATTTAGGGTTATCCATCACTTATTCACAGTTTACATGCAGAAAGACAAATTTAAATTTATATTTAAGGATTCTAAAGAATTTCTTCTTTTACCTTTAACAAAACATTCTGTGAATATGAATGAACTTGAAATGAAGAGAAATCACATCAGCTTCACAAGATTTTACAGCAGAAACACTAGCTCAACAACCTACTTCTTTCAGAATTTGAAAGACAACTAAGATACACATGTGAGAGCAAGTCAGAACAAGGATGACCACATGGTATGAACAAACCTGGACAAGTTGAGAAATGCTCAGTCCTGTTGTTGGTAGCAATCAGATGCTTAAAAATCAGACAAGTTTAGTGGTATTCTATATTCCCAGGTGTTAAAAATATTAAATTATCTTACTAAACTTTAAATATGTTTCTTCATTGCTCGTCTTAGTCTTTTTTTAGCATTTAAGGCAAAGAATAAGGTATATAATTACATTTAAATAAAAAAAAAGATTTTAAAAAATGAAAATAATCGTGTTGTTTTTGTGCAATTTTTTGAAAGTTCAGTCCCTTATATCTGCCAAACGCATTTGAATAACAAAGCAACTTTTGTTTTATTAGAAAGCTGGTAAAAAGTACTTAAAATACTGCACATAAAAATTTTTTTATCTTGCCCCCCACGTGCATTTTTTTAGCGTTGAAAATTGGATTTTTTAAAAAATTTACAACTTTGGGGGGGCATATCTCATAAAGGGGGTGGAATAACAAGCCAATTTTTTTTATACAGTAAGTAACCATGACTATGAATATATGATGAAAAAATCGGCTTGTTACTTTTAACCCTTCATGGGTTTTTTAATGTTCGAAAGTAGTAAAAAATGTCATTTTCGTCGTGAACTTTGACCTTGGAAAAAAAAGTATTTTTTTAAAATCTGAAATTTATTAATAGCATATATAAAAAGATCTTTTTCTTAGCTTTCCAATGAGCTATAGTTGAGCTCAAAATCTTTTATAGAAAAAAAGTTATAGTTCATAAGGCAAAGCATCAAAACGCCCGATTTTCGCTGTTGCCAACAACAAAAAGGGCCGATATATCAAAGGGTAAATTTTTTAAAAATAAAATGAACACTATTTTGAGCTCTGTGAAGTGAAAGGAATACACATGCACATTTTCATCAAAATCAAAAATGGTGATGCAACAACTTTTTTTAAAATTTGTTGATTTAAAATGGAATGACCCAGTGGCTTTTTGGAATGATTTAGGAGCCTTCCGAGAAAACTTATGGCAACATCCTCATTTTCTATGAAAGTTCCTACAGCAGACACGGTCTAAGCAAAGGCACATTTACAAGTATTTCATTTGAATGGATTATTGTGAAATTAATAAATCCAGAAGTTGAATTTCTCCCTCGTTGAGGGTTCAAACAATCTGGAAGGGCCGTAACTCAGCTGAAGTAGAAACACTTATTTAAAAAGCTGAATTTATTTTGAAAATTGTTGCTAAAAATTCTTTTCACTACAGTGAGAAATCCAAGGGCGGATCCAGCTTCTGGTTCTGGAGGGGTCATTTTCGGAAAGGGAGGGGTTCAAGTGCAACTTTTCTGTGAAAGTGGGAGGTATTTGGCATTTTTTTCGAAATATATAAGTGCGAAAAATGCAGTTTCAGGCTATATTTGGTCATTTAAGGGAGGGGTCATGACCCCCATGACCTACCCCCACCTGGAGAAGTCCGCATTCATGAAACTTGTAACTGTTCAGAAAACTCTTTCGCAAAGATACTTGCTATTCACAGGAAGCTGGTGTAAACTCGTGAAGTCCCAAAACGTAGATCAGAAATAACCTGTGACGTTTCGGAATTTTCTAACAGGGTATGGAGTTTTTAATCATTTATCTTTTCTTTTTAAATTTAAAGCAGTCCATACGCATAAAATACATATCAAGCATATGTAAAGAAAAGTTAGAGCGGAAGGGGGAAGAATGATTAAGGCAGAATTCCCTTCTGCCTTAATTGTAGTTTGGCAATCAACGGTGTGCTAAGCTTTGCGGTAACTTCAATCATTGAATGCTTTAAATATTTCAAATAAGATGAGCAGGAGCAAGAAACAGCACAGAAAAAAAGTTTTGCTGAGAACAAAAGAGGAACTGGAGCCTAAAAATTCGTTGAGCTTAACTGCAGCAATGTGTTTCTTTGTTTCTTCCTTTTCTCTTTTTTGAAATAACTATATCTTTCCAAAACCAAAAATTAATTCTTGATTCACTTTTTTTCATTTTATGAGTTTAAATACTTCATGATTGTAATTCTCGTTTTGTTGCTATTTAGGTGAACATTTGTAAAATGAATATATACACATGGATACACTATTTTTATTTTTAATTTTCCCTCTTCATTAAATTATACCGGAGTATTTCCTTTAATTGTGCAACCTTTTCGCTTCAGGCAACCTAATTTTAGGAAGTTTAGTTACATTATTTATGGTTCTAAACAACATGAAGCATACCTTAGTCCGCCTCACAATCTGAGCTCGGAGTTCTCTGGTTTGCTACATACAATATCAATAAATTTAAAACTATACTTTGATGCATATTTGATTAATTTAGTTTATTACGTGACATAAAATTTTACTTTATGATTTATTTAAATTTGGAGAAAAAACAGATTTATTTTTAAAAAATGTCCCATTTAGTCTCAGCGGCAGCATTTAAGGTTGTAGGAATGACCTATTTTTTATGCTGTTACTTTTAAACCAGATGTACAAAAATAAGGAGGTGAGACTTAAGAAAAAGCCATGCTGAAAGATAAGGACCACCTTAGTGTAGATTGAAAAAATAAAACGACCATAAAAATTATTTCCTTCTGCCATCCTTACTGTCGGGTGTGTGTTTTTAATGTCACGCGACGTTTTTTCTCAACATTCAATTAGTAAATCAACAGTTTTACTAAGTAACAACTAAGAAGTACATTTATCACTCGTTAGTAATACTTCTTTCCGTTTTCGAAAAAAGAAACCGAAGTTGGAAAATGCAAGCAAAATACACTAAATAATTAAGACTTAAAGAGCAACGAATAAATCTAATTGATTTACAACGAATATCGAGTGCACACGAAAACACGAATTAGCGGTCAAATTAGTCTCACTGAGCCAAATTTATTTCAGGTTGGCGAAAAGAAAGTTCTGTTTCCTTTCGTGTTACATGACACTTTGTATCTCCCGTGTTCGTGATTTTCTTACTCAATGAAATAACCAGAGTCCCATTTGTCTAATATTTCCCACAGACCTCATTTGGCTGATGGCGAAACTTTTACCAACATCTTCCTAAAACAAGAACCTAGATTAAACAAAGAGGGAAAAAACACACGAAGAACTTTTTCCCGAGAAGCACTTATGTCGGGAACACCCCCCGAACAAGAAAAATGTCTGCCCCAAGTCCGAAAAAATATACCTTGACTCCTAGGTAATTGAATTAATTTTGGCCTTTCATGTATATATATATATCTATATATATAAACCAATCACGCCAATTCCCACAAGATACTTCTTTTCTTGTTCGACTTTTATTTTTCTTTTGTTCCTCGCTTATCGTATTTGGCGATCGCCAAATGTTCCTGTTATTGCATGTCAATTAGAAGCACTGGAAGTCAACTTCACTTAGGACAACCGCTGGCAAACTTGGGATGATGAGAAATTATTGCTTTTGCCCTCGCGGTAACCCTTTTAAATAATTGGATGCAAGTAGCTGTTCTCGCTTTGTTACAATTATTGTTCGCTTCTTTCTCTGCCTTCATATATAATTTTGGACGGGTCTTAATTTTGCGAAGATAGTTCCTATTGCAGCTGAGATTCTATTTGTGGTTGGAACACTTCCTGTTGTAATCAAGATGGATTTCTTCAAAGACTAATTGGCATTTTAATATTTTCTTTCCCAGAACAGAAGTCAAATTAAATTAACTTATCATATGATTGTGTGTTTCAAGGCGCTTTTTTTGAAGTGTCATGTATAGGGTGACGTTTGAAAGTGGTTAAAACTGGTTCTTGTATAGTTGAAATTTTAATTTTTTTTTCTTTCCGAGAAACTTAATGAACTTATGCGATGACTATTTCTTGGTCTTTTCTTTTATTTTCTTTTGGGAAGAGAAATATTCTGCAGCCTTTGAAATCAGTAAAATCATCCCAAGTAAAGGTGAACGCAATAACTCACAAATGAATTACTTTCAGATTTTAAATTTATGCCTTTCTCATACCATTGCATTCACGTGAGGCAATATGAAACCTCAAAAACTATGCAGAAATGACGAACCATTGATACATTTATGCTTTTAAAATATTAATGAAATGCTATTTTTAAATGTCTTATCTTCACTAACGATTTATAAATACTTTTAACTATCAATAAACGGCTATTTATAATTTTTGATATTTACCAACGGTCTATTATAAACATTTCTAAACATCAATGAAATGCTATTTATGTTATTTTATCGTTACTAACAATTTATACACAGGGCTCCAAATTAGCTATCGTTAGTCGTATTTTACGCCCTTAAAATTTCATTTAGACGACAGCGAGTTTTTTTTATCCAGTCTTCGCTCTTGACATCTAACTTAATAATAATAATTAACTCACGACTACAATGAAAACAGTTCCTGATTTTATTTTGTTGAGAGCTATTGAAAATAGGTATTATTAGTGCACATTTATAGTACATCTAAATAATACTCCCAATTTCCCAAAAGTTTCGAAGAGAAATTTGTTTTAATGGCTCTTCGCTTACTCATTATGTTGTAGCAAAGCTGTTTGAGATTTTGTGAAACAAATGCATAGCTATCGGAACATTTTGCAGTTAGTTGCGCCAGTTAGACACTGCGAGTTATACCTAAACAGAACATTTTAGCAAAAAAAATTAGGCACGAATGACGCCTAACGTTTATAGTTATACTTTCAAACAAAATACTTAAAGCACATTTATTAAAAATCGCAATTTAACAGTCAAATTTTAGTTCAGCTCAACGTAAATTAATACGTATACTTGAACAGTGATACATTTGCAAGAAAATAACAGAACGACATAAAAAATACGCACATTCATGCGCGATTGAACTCATTTAAAATCCGGCAGATAAACCGAGACGACGTTTTCTGTAAAAGAATTCAATTTTCAGTATTTCAATGGGGAGAAGGGAGAGGAACTAAGAGATAGATGCCGATGAATTTGAGAATAGGAAATTGAAAATTACATTGTCAGCGTTAACGGTTGCGTTTGAAAAAGATGTCAAGAAAACGCAAAGGCGCAATGAATTTTTATTGTTAAAGCGTCACTCAATTTGCGTTAAATGTACCCTGTCCCTGTCAGTATTAAATTGAATTTTCCCGAACCGAAGAAACTAAGAGAAAACGAATTTTCAACCGTGTATTATGCACGCACGATTCATACGGAGCATTCAGAAAATGTGAACAGGTTAATGGTTTAGTAAAAAAAAAATTATCACGAATTTGCAATTTAACTAGGGGTTAAATTGATGAAAGGGGGGGGGGAGGCAGTCGCGGTACTGGCCGGAGGGATGTTATGCTTTTATTGAGTAACATAAGCTTACACTGTTCGTTCTCAACAAGGGCTATTCTAGAAATTTTTGAATAGACGGGCGATTCGTTTAATTACTTACTTGGTTTACAAACGCTGACCTCATACGGTTTGAATTTCAATTGCGAAACGTATTTCGAGGAAAGTTCACATTACGACCGTTTAATCCGAACGAAGTCGTTTTTCGGACGTGACGGACGGAGGTGAAAAATTTCGAGCATTCGCAGTAGCTCCGTCCGAAATTCACGTAACGACTTTCACCCACGAGGGATAAAGAGCGCGCACCTAGCGAGAGTCAATGAAATCGCTGCCAAAAAAATAGGTCGACTGTTGGAGACGACGATATCAAGTATTCTAGAACGGTGACGGATGCCGATGATTCGGCGTGCTGTCATGGCAAAGGATGCCGAAAACCAGTTTCGCAGCAAAAAATTCGGTTCGGACGGATGAAACGGTCGCAATGTGAATAGCGACCTTTTGCTACCATCAAAGATAGTCTAAAAATGCCTTTTTTGAACTTCAAAATTGAAAATTTACCAGTGGTGAGTCCCACAAGGGAGGGGCGATCGCCCCTATCGTCCCTCTTTTGTATCCGTCCCGGAAATATCTCTTCTCTCTCTCTCTCTCTCTCTGTGATTCCTGAAAGTTTCTAAAATGTAGAACCGTCCCCAATCTCTTCCGCACCTAGGTCTTCAATTATGATCCAGCAAACTTGAGGACAAAAGCTGCTTCCAGGTACTCATTTAATTGTAAAGTGTTACTTTTGTGACCATTGCAATGCACACCAGTTCAACAAGAGTGCTCCACAATTAAATTTTACAACATAATTAGTAATTTCATACAATACAATAGCAGATCTGGAGGGATTTCAAATAATACATAGTGATTATCACGTATCATGATCTCGATCATAATTAATGTAATTCATTTCCATTTAAATTTTCAACATGTTTCATTCCTTTGTTATTAGTAAGTAGTTCGGATTCATACGAATACCGTGCGTAATATCATTTCCTACATATTGGATGGATTTTATAGCAGGGAACGTTTTCGCGTACTACCTTTATATAGCGTTTCACGAAGTTTCCCTAACTTTTCCAGCAGTTTTCTTTCTTGAAAAGGGCATTTTAATGAGTGTTGCTATTTACTATACATCAAGTGAGCAACAAAATTGTTAATATTTTAAACCTGCTGTTAAAAAAAGGGAACATTTATATTCGAAAGGAAATATTTAAATATTGTATTCAGTCCCTAAAAAACAAAATTATTTCTCACAAAAAAGCTGCAACTTATATCGATAGACGATTTCTGCAGTACAAGAAGGAAAAAACTCCAAGCGAAAAGCTGATATAATTTATGCATTACGTAATTAATTTATTGTTGTACCAACTGTTTGTGTAATTCGTGTTTTACCCTATTTAACTTGCATTCATCATAATTATATATACAGGGTGTTCCAATTTAACCGGAAATATATTTATTTTCGCAACCACTCATCCTTGCATAATTAAAATTGAAAAAATGATCAAAACAAGGTGCATTATAGGTATAAAGTGGAAAACATATAAGGTGGAAAAATAAGAAATAAAAATAAAATTTGGCCGATTTTCTTCAAAACCAGCACAATCCGAATTATTTTCATCTATGATAAACGAGAAAATACTGTCTGATTTTCAGGCCCGTCATTTAGGGGGGGGGGGGATCAATTGCCTCCCCCCTGGATTTCAGAAATCAATGTATTTACATATAAGCGGGCGTGGTTTTTTATGTTTTCCGATTAAATTGCATTGTGTTTGAACCCTTTGCCCCCCCCCCTCCCCCTGGAAAAACTTGAAATGACGTCCCTGCTGATTTTCTTAGGTAAAACCTTCCACGTATTTACGCTTGCGTCAGGTCTTCTCTGATCTTACCAAAATAGGGATTATTGGTAAGATAACAATAAGGGGAAGATTAATAAGAAGCATTTGTAACCATATCAAATAACGTAGAACGATGTTAATTTCAAATACATCGTTTGCTTGAATATGTCAAAAGGATAAAGCAAATGCAAGTTTTAAATTAAAAACCTCGGAAAGTTCCCTCTCATAACCCATCACCTCTTTTTTAAGTAGAAAGGTTCGCGAGTGCTAAGCGCGGCTTTCACGGACGGACAGTACAGTTAATTCAAAAAAAAAAAAAAAAAGAATTGAAATCATGAACCAAATGTTTTCAAACGTAAAAAAAAAAATTTTTTTTTGGAAAATGAATTGGGCTGAGTGAGAGCTAAACACTTTTTTTCTACACCCAGGGCCAAATTTCCCAATAGGCAAAGTAGGCAGCTGCCTAGGGCGGCTAATTTTTAGGGGCGGCAAATTTTACTTCAATCTTTTTTTTTCCCCGATACAGCGACGATGATTCCAAATTATCGGACTTACCACAACAACTACCAACATCGGACTACTAACAACAATAAATCGCCGAAACCACAAAGAATCCAATGTGGCGGACTTCCTTTACTCAGCTTAAGAGCAAGAATCTGAGAGAGTGTCACGCCTGTGATTCATGACATCTCAGATTTTTTCCAAAAAATTACCAAATGTATAGTATGTTATTGAAAGATCAAATCCAGAATGTTTTATTCTAAAGTTGAGTTGTTTAGTTTTTATGGGTCCCTAAAGGTGAAGGTGCGGCATCAAAAATTAAGCGGATTTTGAAGATATGGAAGTTGCTGTGAGCCAAAACTCTCACAAGGAACTGTTAAACTCCTTCTTTTGTATATGGAATATAGAAGGTTGAAACTTTACAAAATGAATGTTAAATTTGTG